>JAVHLU010003528.1:0-10826 GCA_036785755.1 Colletotrichum ledebouriae
ACTTATAAGTAGTAGGAATATATAAGGTTCCTATATTATTTTCCTTAACTAATAGAGGGTATAGGTTAAAATACCTATATAGTATTTCCCGAATTATACTTGCGAACTAGGTGAATTTGTTATAGTCCTTTTGCGAAGGGGCTGCGGCGTAATTCCGAGCTTAATATAATCTCGCTCTTTAGAGGACTACTCTAGTAGAAGGCTGCTTAATAAGCTATAGTTATGGCCTCTGGCCACTGCATAGTGATTTTACCTGCTCAAGTGCAACAGACCTTCTAGCTCCGCGCCTCCTGACAATATATAGCCTTCGGTCACGTGATCATAACTCTCCTAACCATAGCCGCACTTATACGTGCCCATAGCCTCACGATCTTTAACTTCATATCGATAATAACGTGGTTTTTAATTATTTAAGTACGGATATACTACGAAACTATCGACTTTTCCTCTCGCGTACTACCCGCGCCGCTATTAAATACCGCCTCTATTACTGCTTCGTCCGCTAGTCCTCTTGTTTAATCGGGTTAGCTAACGCCTTCGTAGCTATGCCGTCGTTAGTAACGCTCTCTCTATTAGTTAGCGCAAGCTGTACTTACTGACGCCGCCTAGGCTGCCTCTGCCTTAGCAATATAGAGGACCTGCTTAAAGAAGGGCTACTCTATAGGGTATATAATAACCCGCTAAACTTCTACTACTAAGTTTGCTTACTTAGCTCTAATACTATTACGCCTTATAGAGTCCCCTATAGGGGTATTAAAGTAAGCCCTCTTAAGGGCTATACTAATAATATGCTCTCTATATATAGTAGAGTAGTTAATAAAGGAGCGGGTTTTATTAATTATATCGAGGCTAAACTCTCTAGTAATCCCCTCTATATTATTTATACTAAAAGGCGTACCTCGCTCGGGCTTAGCGTATTTATATATAGGGTCTAGTGCTAATATAGTTAAGGGATAAGGATAAGGATAAGGGAGAGGTATAAAGCCCTACTCGTAGTAGTAGAGCTTCTTATACTTCTAGCTATAAGAACCTCTTAGGAAAGACCTCTCTAGTTAAGGAGTTACCTCTCGTATAGTAGCGTTTATAATACCTTTAGCACCTTGCTAGAAGGTTAACCTTTTAGGTTAAGGAGTTATCTTATATAGTAGCTTTTATCTTACTAGAAGGTTTAGTAAGGGCGTTTCTAGGCTATAAGAGCCTTAGTAGCCTATTTAGCTCTAATATAATTAGCCCTAGTGCAGCGCGCGTCCGACTTTATAATATTTAGAGGGTTTGCTTGCGAGTAGTAGGAATATATAGGGTTCCTATATTGTTTTCCTTAACTAGTAGAGGGTATAGGTTAAATACCTATATAGTATTTCCCGAATTATGCCTGCGAACTAGGTGAATTTGTTATAGTCTTTTTGCGAAGGGGCTGCGGCGTAATTCCGAGCTTAATAAGCTATAGTTATAATATTAATAATAGAAGTAAAGCTTCTAAGCTTAGAATATACTACTAAGGAGATAATCGCTCTTTAGAAGCTATTTAGGGATATTACTCTTAAACTTAGTGATATTTAGAAGATTTATTATAATAATTAATAGATAATTCATCTTATAATAAGCGAGAAGGAACGAATTTTAACTAAGCTATAGTATATTAATATTTAAAATATATAGCTATAATAAGAATACGCTAGAGGATCGTTTAGCATAGTATATATACTAATACATAAGATACTAGCTAATAGTCGTATAAAGGTTCTTAAATATAAGAAATTTAAATAGTTTTATTCGCTCCTTAATCTAAAAAATATATAGAGAATAATTATAATAAATAAGGGACGCTCTAAATAGGTATAAGAGGGCTAGTACCGCCTAATCTTTCATTAATTTATAGCTTACTAGCTAGGGAGCTTAAAGTCGCTCTTATAAGAGTAAAAAGAATATTATATACCCTAAAGGGCTACCCTAAAACGCTAATCTTCTATTACCTAACCTTACAGGATTCGCTTATATTAATCTATTAGGATATTATATAAGGGTAGTAATACCTCTAGTAAATATATACTAATAAGACTATTAACTATATAATATACTATAGTAGCTATATTACTAGTAGGCGGATAAGGTATAGGTATACCTATACTAACTACTAGGGTTCTAAATAGAACTAGGGCGGGAAATAAAGCGACGACGCTATATATACTAGAACTACTTATTACCTTAGGAGCCCTATCTAAACCCTTACTATTACTACTCTTCTTTATTATTATAATCTCCTCCTTCTAAGTAATAATAACCTCGTAGAGCATAGCTCTCTAATAAGCGAGGGTCTATAGGTTATATTAGAAATAGTTATAGAAACGAAGCGCGTATAGAACCTTACCTTTCTTACTACTAGGTTATCTAAAGTCTTAGCTTTAGTATATTAATAAGCTGCAATAGTAATAGGGGCGCTTATCTATTAATAAGGTACCTTACCCTTATAATAATAGTTATACTTACTTACTATACTAAGTAAGTACCTTCTATCTAATAAGCCTAAGAGCTTGCTTAAAATATACTAAAGATAGTAATTATTAAATAGGGGTACCTACTCTATCTCTATACCTTTACTAGGGGGAGGAGGGCTAGGAAGGGGCTTTAAACTACCCTTACTAATACCCTCCTCCTTATCTATCTCCTTAGAAATTATAATAATAATAAGGTTAGTAACGTTTTAGTATATAGTTATAATAATAAAGGGATTATAACTTACTAGGAGCTATTCTCTTAAACCGCCTAAGCAGGTAACCCTAGGGCTTCTTAAGCTATAAACCCTTACTCTTAGAACTACCCTCTATAGGTTACTTCTACTTCCTTTTGCTCGCTATATAATATATTAGTATATTATATATTAATAATAGGAAGGAATAATATATATATAACCTTATTATTACTCTCTAGAGAAGGAGAGTATACCCCTCTACCCCTAGCTTTATTCTTACTTTTAGTAGCGCGCGCCTTCTCGAGAGCTATAGCCTAGCTAGGTTTCTTTTTAGGAGGTATCTATAAATATATTAATATATTATAATAACTTTAAGATCGTTACGTAATATAAGTATATATACGCGCGCGCGCGTAATAAGGTTATTATTAGAACTAAAGTTAGGTATATATATATTTATTATATTATATATAGGGAAGAGTTAAGAAGGTAGGAGGGTAGCTAGGTTATTTTATTTAGAGTTAATATAATAGTAGCTACCCTGCTTAAGCTAATAAGAGATCATAGATTCTACTACTATTAGTAAGAGTTAGTAAATAAAGGGTATTATAATAATAATAGTAATAGTTATAAAGGTAGAAAACTACGACTATTTATACTTTACTTATACCTAATATAAATAACTTTACTTTATTATCTCTTTTATAAATAGGCTTATTAATAGGTTATTTAAAGATATATTGCTTTATATTTAGGTATTTTAAGGGATACTATGTAATTAGGCGCTTTTCTAGCTGCTACTATATCTAGGGGGGTTATATTATAATTCCTTTAGTATTACCCGTTCCTAGCGTAGTATATAACTAATATTAGCTCTAGAGCGACCTTTTTCTAGGGGTTATTCCTCTAACCGTGGTTATTAGCGACTATGTTATAGCTACTCTCGTTATAATAGAATAAGCTCTCTAGTAACTATAAATGTGGCCCTATAGGACGTTTCTCAACACTATACACAGTCTCGCCTCCCATACAAATCGCTCATGCAGGGCACAGTAGGATCCATATATACCCACCCCCCTTGAAAGGGACAGGGAGGTATACTGACGTCCATGTATCATCGTTGTCGGGGTCGAACCCACGATTGAAGGACTTAAGCCAATTGATTTGCTTCTGCTCTTAGTACTCAGCTCGCTCAGGAACAATAACGTTCTCTCGCCAATCTCCGTAATTCGACTTAGGTTCAAGGAGAGTCTTGGATATCTTGAGACTTTTATGGGTTAACAAAGAATAGCGATCTGCTGAAGCTCATTACTGGACCTGAGGACCTTATGGACTGGACATCCGAGTATTTCGAATTATCGAATCCTAAGTTGTTATATGCGTTTTAGAGCAAAGACCCGAGATGTTTCACGATCTGCGATCTTGAGCCTCCAGGCGCCTTCATGTCCTTCGTCCCCATATCATCCTGCTGACTATTGATCGCGTTGCTATTTGGTCTGCTTTCCTTGCACGGTCCGATTCGGTCACCTTACCTCGCCTCGGACTTGCTTGTTCGTCCCTGAACTGGCTACCCATGACTCGGTTCGGTTCGGTCGACAGGGGAGATATGGCGTGTGGACCCCTTTTTGTGACCGACGTGGAGCCGGGGCCCGTTCTTAATCCGACGGATCTGCTTTGGATCTCACCCCGGGGGCCCAAACCCCACGAAATCTGGCTTGGCTTGACGTGTTTCTAGTCACATCCCCGCAACGGGCAACAATTGCCTGAGGTTTGCGAGAGATGAAGGACACGACTACGCGTTGTGCTGAGCAATTGGTGCTTCTGATAGGATAAAGCAGTTTCTTACTACGCGTTCAATAAAAAGCGCCACACCGGCAAGCACCCTAGACACGACGAGCTTTGCCTGTGCGCGCTAGTACATTCCCCTTCAAGACCCTTGAACCGATCATACTTCTCCAATCATGCCTCTCCCGATTCAGATCGCATACAAGCCCATTGGCAAGCCGGAAATCGACGTGAACAACTATCAAGGCCTCACGCCAGGCCGCGCGGAAGTTCTACCCAAGGGTTAGAACGGATACAATGCGAAACCTCTCGAGAGCGATATCCGTAGGGTTAGCAATTACCCGGCCCGCGGGTCCCATGGGTACCCGCGAAATAGGTAGGTAGTTATAGGTAGTACCTATAGGTATATTAGAACTAGGTGCGGTGCAGAGTGATAGAGTTAGTATAGTTAGGTATAGCTAATATTAGATATTCTTCTCTAGCCATCTAGTCTTACTAGGCGAGGGCTAGGGGGCTTATCTAGTAGTTACCTAGTACCTCCCTATATCTCCTAACTCCTATAGACTCCCCTATTTAGCCTATTAAGCCCTTTTCCTTATAATATTATCCTAGCTTATAATATAATCCCCCCCTCTAAACTAGTTTACCCTTAGATTAGTTTACTTAGTAGTTACCTAGAGGGTACTTAGTACCTCTTTATAAGACTTTATAACTTTTAGTTTCTATAGGTCTAGAATTTAGTATCCCTTATTCTAGTTATATAATACTTTTTTAAATAGCTAAGTAGCTTAGAGGAGTAATTAACTAGTAATAAGATACTTATCCTCTACTCTAGCTACTCTTATAGCTCTTATACCTAGGTATTAAGGGACTTTATAGCTTAAAGGAGTAATAAGCTAGTAATAAAGCTAATCCCCTACTCTAACTACTCTTATAGCTTTATCCAATAGGTCTAGGACTACCTAGTAGTTACCTAGGTAGCTATAGCTAAATTCCCTTATAAGGATTACTCTTTCCTCTAGGGGGCTATACTAAAACGTATTATTATTTAGGCTTATTTTTATTATTTTAAATTCGCCTTTTAAATTATTATATTTTCTACTTATTATTATATTTTTAACCCCTTTATAGGTTTAATAAGGGTATTCTCTCGCTAGGGATAAAGAAAGCTTTTATTATAATATAAGGGGCTACTAGTTATTATTTAGTAATTACTTAATACCTCCCTATATATAATAAAGTTAAATAAAGTTAAATAATATAATAATCTAGAGATTATCCTCCTTTTAGCTACATAAAAGGCTAGTTTTAGTATTAAGTTAAAATATATATAAATACTTTTTAAAATTTCACTCTATTAAAATCTCTCCTTCTTACTTCTTTAGATTTATAATATTACTATTACGACTAATAACTTACTATTAGCCTCCTACTCCTATACTAATAACTTTATCTTAATTATTATATAACGAATTTATTATTATATCTTCTACTACTACTAATACTACTAATATTATTAGTAAAGCTCCCCTCCTTATTATAGGTATTGAGCTCGGAATTACGCCGCAGCCCCTTCGTAAAAAGACTATAACAAATTCACCTAGTTTGCAGGCATAATTCGGGAAACACTATATAGGTATTTTAACCTATACTCTCTATTAGTTAAGGAAAATAATATAAGAATCCTATACGTTCCTATTACTAGAAAGGGCTAGAACCGATAAGAACTAGAAAGATAATAAATAACATAGCTCTACCTATAAATAAGTAAGAATATTAAGAGTAGGCTTAAAAGATATATAGAATAATTTATAGATCTAATTAAAAGAGATTATCTTAATTAGGTATAGATTCGCTAAGAAATTACTAAAAAACGAGGTATAGGGTTATTAGGGTACTAATAGTAATAATAATAATACTATCTTTTCCTCTATTATACTCCTCTCCTCTACGCTCTACTCTATAATCCCCCTATAATAAGTCTATATATTAAGGGAGTTTTTTAAACGTTATATAGCTAAGTCTATCCTATCCTATTCTAATTATCCCCTTAAAACTCTTTATAATATTATAAAAGAGAGTCTTTAAAAATAAATAAAACTACTTTATAGAAATAATAAATAAACTCTATTTATAGATCTAATTTATTAATAATATCTTCTAAGCGGGCGATCTTATTATTAAGAAGGTCCCTTAGGTTTAACTATCTTCTATTATAAGTTATATCTTAATAATAGCCTTATTACCTCTTTCTTTTTATTATACTCCTTATCTTACTCTAATCTTTAATATAGCTAAAATTACTTACCTTATTATATTAAGTATAAGAAGTTATAATAGTATACTCCCTCGGGCGTGTTCTACTTAATCTAATCCTATTAGTTAACCCTCTACTAGATATAATCTATATAGCTATAGTTATATTTATTTTAAGGACTAAGCCTCTTAGGATATAATAATATATCTATAAGTATAGTTCTTAAGCGTAGCTTAATAATTATATTATAATTTAGTATTTATAAGACCTATAACTAAAGCTAATATCTAAGGTATTTAAGCTTATTATCTAGTATTCTAAATAAAGTAGACCTAGATAATACTAATAATTTATAAATAAGTTAAGGAATATCTATTATAAGAGATAGCATAATATTATTATTATTTCTAAAGTCTATTATATTATTATCTATAGGTAAAGGAGTAGGAGGGTATAAAGAGAAGAAAGATACTTTCTTAAAATGTTCTTAGTTTAATAGGGTATCTTATAGAGCTATACTACTATTAATAGTTAAGTTATAGAACTCTATAGTAATTATAGATATATATTAAGTAACTAAAGGGATTTTAGAGTTAGAGAATAATATGTTATTACTTAAGGTTATATTACTAAAACGTAGAGATAGTAATTCTTCTTAAATTAGAGCTCTAGCCTATTTAATATATTAGAGACTATATATAAATCTATCCCTCTACTAAACTAAATTAACTATATAGGTATTAATTAATAGGAGCTTTTAGAGTTATAGAGGGGCTCCTATCTTATAATACTATATATTAAGGTCCTATATAGCCTTAATAGAGCGCTAATTACTATTCTAGTCCTATATAGAGTTAGAATAGAAGTAGTAGCTAGTTAACTAATCTATAAAAATCGCAGCCTAGTAATAATTATTATAGTTTAGTAGAAAGAAAGCCCTAGTAATATCCTAGAGATTTTTTACCTCTTCTCTTTTAAGCTCTATAGAGGCCTTATTAATTTCTTTCCTAAGTTACTAGGCTAGCTTATAGATTAGAGTATAGATATTACGAGGGTAGCCCTTAATTATAAATATAAAAAGGGCTATAACTTCTAAATTATTTAACTCCCCTTCTCTTATTAGCTTCCCTTACGTATTATAAAGGTCTAATAAATGTTCTACCTGGGCCGAAGTCGTGATAGATAACCCTCTACTATACCGGGTTATTAAGTAATTCGCAGACCAAAGAGCTAAATAGAAGTAATATTCGAAGAAAGGGAGGAGCTATAGCGTAGTAGTTAATATCCTGCGGTCGGTAGATAAATTAAGTTTAAAAGCAAATAATATATATAAAGGGGAGAGAGAAACTAGAGGGCTCGAAGGGTAAGGAGTGCGTTTTTATATCTACTAATTACTTTAATAACGCGGTAATTTATTAGTAGCTTATAGAAGGAATAATTAACTCTCCTCCCTTGCCCTCCTTAGCTTTAATAAAGTGAAACGAACTTAGGATAAAAAACCTATAATAAATAGAATAGTAAATCAGGGCGGTTATATATAGGGAAAGAATAAAAGAAATAATAATTAGTAGTAGCTATTAAAATAAGCAGCCTAGTTATAAATTAAATAAATATTCTCCTCTATCCCCTATTATTAACTTCTCCCCCTTATAATAACTACTTTTAGCTAGCTACTTTAATCTTCCTTTTACCCCTTTATACTTTCTCTCTTATATCTATAAATTATACTTTCTTATTATAGCTAACTATAACTTCCTTATCTTAAGCATTAAAAATACTAATTAACCTCGCCCTTATTATCTCCTATCTATAGTAACCCTTTAGCTCTAATATCCCTATACCTAAAATAAAGAAAAATAATATACCTCTTTTTATCTAGTATTCTAATAACTAACTTTAGGTATTCCTTCTCTTTTTTTTAATATCCCTATACCCTCTAGCTAATAATTATAATTCTTAGGTAGCTATAAGCCTTATTTAGCTTTAACTTAATATCCTTAGTAATAAATACTTAGAAGTAGCCTTTATACTATAGATATTCTCTAATAAGACTACTAAGGTAATAAAGCTAGCTTTCTAGAAGGCTTATCTTAATAAATAGGACTTTAAATAAATATTTAGAGTAACTAAGGGGTCTAGAGAATTCTACTATTAAGTCTTTATTTATACCTCTACTACTTTCCTCGCTAGCTTATAGGAGATAAAGGTCTTTTAGCGCGTAGTAGCTATATATAGCTTATTTATTTAATCCTAAGGTAGTTATAATATAATACCCTATATTTGCTATAAAGAGCGGGCTTATACTACTAAGAACCCTATATTAAGTATTTATATCTATAAACTATACTTTAAGTGTGTTTTAATACTAAGTACTCCTTATACTAACTACTTTTTCTATAAAACTTAAGAGAGTTACTTATATAATAATCTAAGTATCTATAAGCGCTATAAGTATAGAATTAAGCGTAATAATAAGGTAAAGAGGAGTAGAGAATTTAATAGTATTAAGGAGATCCTATAGTCCTGAATTCTAATAGACGCTATAGTTATAGCTATAGCTAAGTTCGACTTCTCGCTCCTTTATAATAAATACTATTAATAGGCTTAGGAATATTATCCTAAAGCTAGGTTTATATACTCTTATTACCCTTTTATAATAAAGCTACCTCTAGAGTTCGACCTTATAGAAATCATAGACTACTTAGGGCTTTGCGTTATAAATTAGGGTAGGAAAACAGGGTTTCTAAATATATTTATATAATATATAGGGGGGGGGGGGGTAAAAAGGAAAGGAGAATAAGAAGCTAGTTAGGTTTTAATAAGAAATTAAGGCGAATATTATATAAATAGGTTTATAAAGCTAAGGTTAAAGTATATCTAGGTATAAAAATTAATATAATCCTTTTTATAAATACCCTTCTCTTTCTCTTTAATAGAAAGTAATATAATATTAGTAATAATCTTTTCTAGGGAAGAAAAAAAGGGGGGGGTAAGAAAAGTCTACTAATATCTTTACTTTAGGCTAGTAATTATAATTTTAATACCCTCTCTCCCTTTCTCTTCTTCTCTCTTATCTTTAGGTTATTAATCTTATATTTATTTAGTAAGGAAGGGCGGCTTTAGTATTATTACTAAGAGGTTAAGGATCTTATATTTTTCTAAGCTTAATTACCCTACTATAACTACTAATAGATATTAAAGTTATTTAAGCTATTATTATATTAAATAGTAGCGAGGGGTATATTTTAAATAAGTAGGGAGTTCCTAATATTATCTCTTACCCTTATCCCTAAAGTTTAGGAATATTATCCCTAGAATCTTAAACTTTTAAACTAAGAGATAAAAGGAAGGGAAAATTAGAATAGGTCTAGAAAGTATTAATTAAAATAAGTTATAATAAAAGAAACCTTATATATCCTATAGATCCTCTATCTTAATATACTCTTTTTCTTTCTCTTTTAGTATTTTAGGAATCTTAATAACTAGTTATTATTTAGCTTTTAAAGCCTTAATTATCTTCTCTAAATCCTTTAAATACTATTTTAATTATATTATTAAATATAATAATTCCTTCTTTTCCTCTTAATTACTTTCCCTAAGTACTATAGGTTCCTCCTCCTCTTCCTTAGGTATATAATTATTATACTCTTTATTCCTTAGCGCTAGGAAGACTTTTACTAGGTTCCTTTTTAAATTAGATCTATAAATATTTAAATTACTTAGTTCCTAATACCCTTTAGGAGCTTAAATAAATTTATAAAGTTAATTTCTATTAAATATCTTTTTAATAACCTTATTACCTACTAATATTACTAATTAATATAATAGAGTATTTAGAGCTTATAAAAGGATATAGAAGGGGCCTTGCTATTAGTAGTTAAGCTTTTTAATAAATAACTTATTAATAGAGCCCTTAATATTAAATACTAGTACTAAATTACCTACCTCTAGCGTCTCCTTCCTTATAATCCTCTTATATTAACTATTATAATATTCTATAGTCTTCTTATATTAACTATTAATTATCTTTTTAGCTTATTTTCTATCCTTATTAAGTTATAAGAAGGCTTATAGATATATTTAAACCTCCTCTTC
>JAVHLU010003529.1:0-10823 GCA_036785755.1 Colletotrichum ledebouriae
ATAGGAACTAGAAAGATAATAAATAATATAGCTCTACTTATAAATAAGTAAGAATATTAAGAGTAGGCTTAAAAGATATATAGAATAATTCGTAGATCTAATTAAAAGAGATTATCTAAATTAGGCGCGGATTCCCTAAGAAAAATACTAAAAAAAACGAGGTATAGGGTTATTAAGGTACTAATTATAATAATAATAATACTATCTTTTCCTCTACTACGCTCCTCTCCTCTATGCTCTACTCTATAGTCTCCCTATAATAGGTCCGTGCGCTAAGGGAGTTTTCCGAAAGTTGTGCAGCTAAGTCTATCCTATCCTATTCTAATAGTTATAATATCGCGCTAACTAGAAGGGTTATAACTACGATCCTACTTAGTATAACGCTAAGAGTTTTAAGTATACCCCCGTAGCGCTATAGGACTTCTATACTACTAACCTAATAGTAATAGGACTACTAAAATACCTTTTAGCTTAGCTCTTAGCTACTACGTAAGATAAGGACCCCGCTACTATAGATAATAATAACACCCTAGCGTAAGTAAGGATAAGGAGGATACTATAGGAGGAATGCTTATATAGTAGTAGATTAGTTACTACGGATAGTAACGCTAGTAAAGGGGGGGGTAATATTATAGCGCTAGGTTAGACCTCCCTAAATTTCGGGTTATATAACTTATAGGTTACGTGACTTGCGGGTTATATAATTACTAAGCGACTCTTTAGCCTTCTAGGGCTGCGCTAGCCTATAGTTAGACTTTCTCCTTCTTTAACGCAGAATCTACTTAATATAGCGGAATTAAAGTATATTAACCTTCACCTATTCGCTATTCGTGACACTATTTAAGTATAATAATAAAACTATAAGTATCTCTAACTTATCTAAACTAAGCTACTAAGATACCTTAATACTTATATCTTATTAATACCTTTATTATAATTTATTACTCTAAGTATTAAAAAAACTATTAATTCAATAGCTATTCTTTTAATAATACTACTTTAATTAAAAATTAAAAATAGTTCTATCTTATAGTAATTAAGTTTATATAAGAATAAAGATACCTTAAAAGGAGTATCTTAAGTTAATTAATAATATTAAAATAGAGTTTAAATATATAATATATCTAATATCTAAAGATATTATTAAAATTAACTAGCTATATAATAAATAGTATATTAAATTCCTTAAAGCGCTAAAGAAGCGGATTATAAACTAGGGGATATAGTAAAATAGGGTATTAGGTTATTAGGGGTAAGGATATATACTTCTAGCTTTAAAAAATTCCACATATTAGTATTCCACAAATTGCAGCTACACTCACTGCCATCTCACCGTCGTTGATCTCTACTGCTCCATGTTGTCCCTGCCCTGCAAACCCCTGCACTATCCCCACCCATAGCCACCTCCTTGTATGGATAGGGATGGCCCTGGCGAGTAAAACCCCTTGATGGGGAGTAGGGAGCGGTCCAGCGGGTAGGTATGCTGTCAAGTCCCGCGGGCGGAAGGGCGATTGATTGGAACCAAATGCAAGGTCTCTTTGCAGAGCAGCCAATGTCACGCTGCAGGGGGGGCATTGCTGCCGCTGAGAGAGGGGTGGCATTGGGCCAAATACCACCACCAACCCGCGTGTTGAAATGGGGGCGGCAACATGAAGCCTTGCCGGGCTTAGCGGTTCGTTTTGCTACAGGCCGAATCCCCTTTCTCCTACTTTCGAAAACATATTCAACCGCTTCCCCGCGTTCCGCTGAGACATTGTCCCATGACGTGTTGCGTCGACCGACTTTGATTTGGGGCCGATCCTAGAAACTTGTTCCAGCGCCTGGCGCGTCTGTCGCACAAGTGCATCGCTTACACGGCATTTTGACGCCATTCATAACAGCAATGAAAGCCTTCGAGGTAGCCGTGCTGGCGAAGAGAAAAGCTTCGACCGATTCCGAGGCGGACGAGATGGCGAGTCCTGGACAGCCAGCGAAGCCGCGCAAGCGTGTTCTCGCCGAGATCTGGGAAACCAAAAGGCCAATCATAACGCGCTTATATCAGGAAGAAAAGAAGTCATTGAAGGAAGTGATGGAAATCATGCAGCGCGATTACCACTTCACTGCCACGTAAGTTGAACGCCCACGGAGCGCCGATTTGTGCTCACCGAAGCTACATAGCGTGAAGATGTACAAATCGAGAATCTGGAAATGGGGACTCGATAAGAAGCTGAAGGGAGATGAGGTCCTGGCCATCATGATTCTCAAACAAGATCGTGATGAGTTGCGCAAAGGGCCCACGGAGTTCAGAATACGTGGGCAGGTCGTGGACATGGAGAATATCAATCGATATCTCAAGCGTAATCCGTCGTTGATGGCCAAGTTCAGAGCCGGACACACTCCCAGCGTCCAGACCACGCTTGAAGTAACTTGTCGAACCCCTTCACCACCTCCGAGTCCTCCGAGAGCCTTGGCGCCGACGACGGAACTGCAGAACCTAGAGCAGGTATTATGTCTCTTCCGAGACTACGTCGACGGTTCGTTCTCGTCGGGTGACTGGTACTACCAGTACGACGTTGGTTGCACCAGTAAGCGTTTCGCCTCCTCAGAAATAACCAACGCCGATGGGCTGTTCGAGAGAGTTGTCGCGAGCTTCGCTCTTGTCAATCGATGCACGCAAAAGAATGACCACATCAATATGAACGTCGTACTCGGCCCGGCTTTTGACGCATTGCGCGGGCTCGTAGATTCCGAAGCGCCAGACTTTGTTGCAAGGATGATCTCTCTGCTGTGGTATCTGGAGCGACACTGCAATCAGGACCTCCTTCGACTGGTTCTTAACCACCTCGCAGCGCTGATTCCAATTGTGCTGGGGCCATACCACATTCTCAGCCATATATGGCGAAGGCTGGCGGTGACAAACTTTTCGTCCTGGTATGATCTATCGATGCGGCTGTACGCAATGTTGGTGGCCCAAGTCGAGGACCTAGTCGGGCCGGCCAATTTCTTGACGTTCCTGCTGTATAGCGACTATGCCGACTGCATGCTTGGGAGAGATGAAGACGTGGAGCAATGCGAAGCCTTGCTAGGTCGGCATCTTGCCCGTGTCGAGGCGTCTGGACAGCAACACCCATGGCTGACAGACATGGCACTTGCACACGCTGCCGTTCTCGCGACATGCAAGGAGAAGCAAGGTCGCCCAGAAGAGGCAGTTGAAGTTTTGACATTGCACAGAAATGCATACAACATGACCAACGACCAAAAGGCGGCACTCGATCTGGAACTCGGATACAAATACCACCGAAGGAAGAACATTCCAGCGGCCATCACGTCTTTGAAGTCGGCAGCCCGCATAGCCCTTACGTCGGACGCGGACGAGCGGATATCGACTGTGGCTTTGGCAAACCTGGAGGTGGTGCTCCGGGAGACAGGTAAAACGACGAAGGCAGACCGAGTCCGCGAATACCGTCTAAATCGGGTTTTCATATTCGCCGAGAAATCAAAGTCTATGTCGAATGGAACCTCAGATTATGACGGAGATGACGACGATGACGTCTCGGTCGAACTCGAAGCCTTGCCTGAATGGCTATGGAAGAGTGAAGATGTCGAGGAAGAACCGCGAGAGTGGCCCGACCTGGCTCCATTTGGTTGGGCCGAGAAGGCGTCGTCGACATCTTTGCCCGATAGCTCCCTGGATTGGACAAATCCTTCCCAGTCTGGGTCGCCCGCCATCTTGTCAGTCGAGTACCCGGATATTGAGTACTTTTATGGACAGGAGGGCGGCGTTCAGTGACGGCGGTTCAACATAGGAAAGGCTGTACAGATTGGACTGCTATAATGACCGATCCGGCTTTGCATAGTTGACGGTTATGATCTGGTGGCGCTGGTTCATTTCGTCTTGTCTCGTGGTGGCCGTCCCGTCGCCAGACTGCTGCATTGGCGACTGGAAACAAGTCTGAGAGTGGTTGAATACCAATGGTGGCGACTTTCCATCCATGTTCACGCCTATCAGAGGGGTGACATCGCTTGCTGTTGGTTGACGTGTATTACTGCAGCGTGGATGAGCGTTAATGGAAGCCACCCCGGTTTTCGTTGAGAGTGGGCAAGATCACCTTCAATCGAGAGACGAGAACAGAAGCGGGAACTCGACTGATGGAAGAACTTATCAGATGAAAAGAAAGGGGGTTGGAGTCGACTACCTTGTGGCGAGTGGTGCCGTCGGATTGAGGATTGGAATGAGGTGGAGAGGGAAAGATCTTCAGCCTCGTGTTTACAAGAACAACAGGCCAAACCGAGGGTCGGGAGGACAGAAAGAGGCAGGTGCTCTTTTGCGAAAGAGGGGAAATAATATTCATAGAACGTACGTAGGTAGATACAATGGTGGTGCTTCTCTCCTGCTTTGAAGGAAGGGGCGAGGAAGGTGCCATCCGCCCCTAGTATTAGGCTTGGAAGGAGTAACTAGAAAAATCTGGAACATAAGGAATGGAAGGAGCATACCATGAAGGATCATCACAGCGGCAGGCACAAGCAAGATACCACTCCATCAGACTAGAAAGAAACAGAAGCCATGAGAAATACACAAAAGGCAATATATTACACCTCAAAGCTGCCTTTCTTTCTTACGGACGAACACATACTTCACCTTTTCATCACCTACTGCCTGTACAACAATACTGATGCCTGAATCTCTTCGGATGCCTGCATAGGCAGCACGCGGTGGTGGACAGCAGACAAAAGTCGAGACTGCATTTATATGTGAAGAAGCCACCATTGCCATTCCGTCTGCTGCCTCAGAGGTGCGTCTCGGACCTCGCCAGAGGATATCAAAGCTCGAAAACATGCCATGACGGTGGCTTTCCGGTGGCGATATCTCGGTTCCGAATCTTCGGCGCCGGGATACTACATAAACCGGGACGGAGGGACCCTGGTCGAGTACACGGTCGAGAAGACGCCCTGGAAAGATCATCTGCCAAGTATCCGCCTCGAACATGTCGATCTAAACGCCGGCGGACGCAGCATAGACGAACACATTGCGCCGACACACGTCATTGTGCACTGCTTTCACGTAGGGGGATGCAGATTGACGCATCACCATGCTTACTGTCTGACAACAGTTACAACAGGATTGCCCAAAGCGTTAGCCTCGAGTAGCGACATTGGCGCGCTGGGCGTGAGGGTACCGAGACGGAATGCACCAATGGGTCGCACTACTGGGCCATCGTGCGTGCATACAGCCAATCGACGCGGCCTCTGGCGAACGTGGAGGTAGGGGTACCGGGGTTTTCTGAGTGGCGGGCGGAGACGACTCAGATTGAATATCTAAGACTTGAACGATGACGGCGCAGCCGCCAACTCGAGTTGAATCAGCTGGTGAGTGATCCGGGGTACATTGGCGCCCTGTGTTGTGCTGATGAAGGCGCACGTTGTGCTGTCTGACTACCGGAGAGACTAGTTGATGGTGTTGTCAGCTGTGGCCGTTTTGCGGTTCGCGGAACGGAGCTCGAAGCTGACTCCATCACCCATGCATAGACGGTCGAATTGTCCATTTCCACCGGGACAAGAACGGCTCCGAAGCAGAGGTAGGATCCTCACGATATCAGTACAGTGATCGATCATGCAGTTCATCTACTTTCAGCGGCATCAAGGGAGATAGCCTTGGCTGAGCGAGATCGGTCTTGTGGTCCTGCAGAGAACTGACTCTTTTTCATCTGTCATTTCGTCCCTTAGAAGCGGGAAAATACAAGGAACAACCGGCAACAATGAACGGCAGCCGCTGCGAATGACTCGGGTACAATTGACGTTCGCCGTTGGATCGTTGTCATGCGTGCGAAGGCTAAGCAAGGCGGCCACGCGACGCAAACTCGCTCACTTGCAGAAGGATATCACGCGGAGCAGGCCACCTATGAACCTTTCAAACGAATTGGCATTCCATCCAGACCAGGGAGCGTGACAATAGAGAACAGGGGAGCTTACCAAAGATAATGTCCGACACGGCATACCGGCACAGCACTGTTGTCGAGCGGCTAGCGCACAAGGACGGGCCTGGCTTGAGTCGTGGAAACTCTGGCAACGAGATTAACGTCAATATGCATGGCTGGTGCAGCGCTATGAGGGACGGCGGTGACGCTCTAGACAAACCCACTGGCTGTCAATTCCACGCGGCAAAAGAACGACAAGCCGTTGGCAGCATGCCCGGGGAAAAAGAAAAGCGCGCTCATAGATGCGAAACGTTGGGATTTCCACAGCCAGGCTTAACGAATGGCCGGATCCAGATGAAGTACTTGGCAACGTCAGACGCCGGTAGGTGCAGGCGCATTCTGCAGTGCATGCAGACCAACGTAGGGACACCGACACCTATACATACAGTGCCAGACTCAGCTTCAAGACGGTCGCCCTTGAGCTCCGTTTTCAAAAAGTCAACAAGAACGACAGCCGGTATAACATGGCAATAAATGGAGAATTTGAACCACGGGGCGCTGCACAAATTTGAGAGTGGGAACCTGTCTCGAGCCGGGAGGCCCAAAGCGGTTTGAACGGTTTAGACGAGAGGAGCAGGCAGGCAAGGACAATCTTAACTCGTCCGTTCTGGGTCCTGGTCTTTCTGAAAGCCGCCCTATGACAGTCTATCAAGACGAGTTTTGCTAGGCTAGACTGGGCTGGGTTGGGGAGAAATTCAATTAGGTTAGGGTGTGATCGGCTCCGGAACGTGCGGTCCACGGTACGGTTAGCAGTACATAGGAGGGGCTAATTTTAGTACCCACCCCTTATGAAATTAGCTAAAGTATATATATAACCTATATTTATATAGTAACGTTTACTACTTGCTAGTTCTATCCCTATCCTTATTAGTTAGTTTTTTATTATTATTAATAGCAGGGTTATAAGGCTTCTAACTAACCTTATAAAGCCTTTTATAATACCTTAAATACTACCTAAAATAGCTAAATTAACGAGTAACTAGTAAAGAGATAAAGGGATTAAGGTCCTAGAGGGTATTATTATTACCCTACCTATTATTAAAGACCGCTCTAAATCCGCTTATAATATATTACTAACCCTAAGCTAAAAACGACTAGCCTTAAGGTCTCCCTCTTATAATAACGATCTCCTACTTACTAATAAGGCCCCTTCCTAGTTAATATTACTACTATCTTTAAAAAATACTAAAAAGCCTAATTTAGGTAATAAAAAGACCTAGTTAATATAGAAGCCTAACTATACTATAAGGTTTATAGAAGAACTTACTATTACGTTTCAGGAGGGTTAATTAAATACTAAAAAGGCTACTACTTAGAAGCCTCTATAGTAAGAGTTAGTAAAAAAGATTAATAATAAGGCCTAGTTTCGGAGCTAAATAACCCCTACCTAACTACTAAATAAATATAATACTAAGAGGAAGCGATTCGATATATAGTTATGAATAGCGAATAAATCTAGTAATAATAATAGTAGGAGTAATAGGTAAGGTAGAGTTATATATAATATTAAATCGCAGGCTACCTTCCTTACTAATAACCCTAAGTATAAGTAGGTATTTAAAAAGGGCTTAAGTAACGAGGCGCTATATTATAAAGTATAGGATAAGGGTATAGGAACTAGCGATAAGATATATATAGCTCGAGACCTCTTCGTAGTAGAAGATTCTTCTAGCTCTAATATAGAGGATAACGAGGCTAATAATAATAATAATAACCCTTTTACTAATAATAACTTACTATAGTTACCCTCTTAGTTATAGAGTTAGATATATAGAGGAGGAGGTTATACTACTAGCCCGACCCCCCGTAGTAGGTTATTAATAGCTTCCTCTATACTAGTACTAAGGTAGTAAAATTTCGAGGCGGTTAGTATTAAAAAAAATCTACTACTAGTAATAAAGAGGGGTAAGATACCTTCTACTAGTAAGGGTAATATATATATTAGTAAATCTCTTTAGTTATTTAGTAAGTTAGTTATAAATAGGAAGTTAAAGTTAGAGGAAGTCGTTAATAATAAGGTAGTAATAGAGAAGGCGTAGGAGGACCTTACGCGGTTTAAAGACGAATTATTACTAGATAATTTTATTATTATTTTTAATAACCTAGGTAAAAAGCCGGCTAACTTAGTAGTATCTAAAGCAGTACTATAGAATAGGTTATTAAGTAATACTATTAAAAGGGCGTATATATCGAGGATTTTAAAGTAGTAGTAGTTATTCTTTTACTACTATAAGGTAAGCTAGAGTAATAGTAAAAAATATACCCTCTCTATAGTTAACTTGCCCTCTACTCCTACTATATTAACTCTACTATCTAGGCCTGAATTTCGCCTACTATATACTCGTTATACCTCTCGCTAGCCCTTTTTTTATATTTTTTAACCTCCTCCTCGTTAATAAAGTTATTATTGTTATCTTTTTATTTATCCTCTATATATTAAATAAGGAAGTTATAGAGGCTAGTTACTATATATATAATCGTAGTTTAGTTATAAAAATTATACTCTAGTATCGTAGCTTAAATAATCTTCTACTTCCTTTTTAACTAACTAAATACCTACTTAATAATAACGCGAAGCTAACTATAGTAGAGATTATATAGCTCTTTAGCTATCTTAAGAGGTTTATTAGTATCCCTCTAATCCTATAAATAATAATAAGTTCTATAATATAGAATTACGAGCCCGTTTTAACCTCTAAATCCTATATTAATAAGAAAATATCTTCCCTCTAGTATAGTAAATCCTTAGTTATATATAAATATAATAAGCTAGGTATTATAAATTAATCCCTTAGCGCTAGTAAGTATATATAAGAAGCTACTATTAAACCGTATTACTATAAATACGTTCTATTTAATATTACCCTTCTAACTCCTCTATTTTTTTTATTAATCTCCCTCTAGGATAAATACGCTAATAAGGGTGCTATTAACCGCGCTAATATATCTAGTGAAGTTCTCACGTTTAGGATCCTTTTTAATATTAGTAGAGATCTCTCCCTCTACTACTAGGCGTATATACATATTATAGAGGTTTATAAAGTATAGTAAAACCTCGTTAAATATTATAGAGACTATTAACTAGCTAATTTAAAAAAAATAGCTTATAAGATACTAAGTACTACCTATTATAAGTATAAATAAGAAGATTATAACCTTCTACTTATATAGAAGGTAATATAACCTCCTAGGGGGGGTGAATTTCTATAGCTATCTTATAAGAACTCTAAACTAATGTTAGCCTATATAAAATAAGGCGTAAAAGCGTTAATTTAAGCCCCTTAAAAGATACTAATAGAACTACCTCGTAGCTACTAGTCCTCCGGGGTTTATAACTAACTTCTCTAAGGTAGGAATAAGCTAATTACTATTTGAAGTAATAACTATAGAGGCTATTATAATTATAGTTACTATTATTATAGTATCATTAGCCTTATTAGCCTCGCTATTATCTGCTATTATTAACTACCGAGGTTTCGCTATAATATATAATAAGCTAAGGGGGTCCTCTAGAGGACCCCCTTAGCTTTTTAGTAACAGTACGGCCTATAATAGAAAACTCGAGGCTTAAGAGGGGTTAAATAGGGGGTATATATACTAAGATTTATATAACTATAGAATTTTATAGTATAGGATAGGTACGGAGGTTGCTAGCTAAAAATAGTGCTTAAATAGGTATAGCCCCTTGAAAAATCAATTTCTAAGCTATTATTTGGGTTGCTAACCGTACCGTGGACCGCACGTTCCGGAGCCGATCACACCCTTAGTGTCCTTGCAGACCAGGTGGTTTGTGAAGGTCATGATTTATCGCCGGGTCTCCCCACCGACTCACCTTTGACCCCTGGCGTAGCCTGTCGCGAGCTGTAGTGTGCCGTCTCGTCTCCCACCTGGCTGCATTGTAACGTAATATCCGACGGGCACATCACCTGGGGCCACGGACATGAGAGACTTCACGGTTCGGGGTCAGTCGGCTTCAGTATACATCGTATCTGATTGGTGTCACGGCTCGTGACTCGTTCGTTGGGTTGTGGCCGGATGTGTCAATAGTGTGTTGATACCAATTTCGCCTACAGGGCAGCAATTATCTATTGGCTATGCGGCGTTGAATCCAAACGGAATGGGGGACGCTGACAAACATGCGTTCAAGAGACTAGGCCAGACCAGACAGTTTGTCGTTTCGAAAGGATGGCACTCAAAGAAAGAGCTTCCATTCTTTGATGCTCAGTCTTTGTCCAAGACCCGAGGCAGGCTTGGCAAGGGTCGCCGGACGGTCTTGGGGGACATGTGGTATTTCCTAAGCATTGCCGTGCTGTGTAATGAGTGTGGCATGGCTCTTGACGTCCGTTGCAGTTGGGGTAAGAAGGACGGACTTACAGAATAATGCCGTGTCACCGGCGTGGACGGCCATCTGGGCGCGGCCATGATGGTGGTGGAGGAGGACTAAGGTAGGGATGCGCCAGCGCCCTCGCACACACATGCGCAATTGGACTCGCTCGGCATATTCACCACCAACTGCGCTGCAGATTGTCACCCGTCACCGGCCGTTCTGACACCAGCCATTCCGTGTCTGGGCTGGTTCCGGAGCCATGCCACGAAAGCACACGGTACGCGTAGAACGCGGACGGCGAGCTTGATGTTGTGGACAGAACGAAATGGATGAGGGAACTGACCATGTAATCGTTTGTTTGCTCCGTAAGTTAAGGTAAGGCAACATACGTGATTTGATGGTAGAACCAGGGTTAGGAAAAAGTCAGTTAGTATTTAGTCGACTAATTAGTCTAACTAAATTAGTCAGACTAAATTCAGCTATTTCTTTGACTAGACTAAACTAGGTTAGTATTAGTCACTAGCCTAATTAGTCTTAGTCTA
>JAVHLU010003530.1:0-10822 GCA_036785755.1 Colletotrichum ledebouriae
GATTTTTAAAGTATTTATTCCATGAAGGAAATACTTTTATAGTTATTACTTTATGTTTTATAGTTATTAAAGTATTATTAAAGAGATATTATATGGGTATATAACTATATATACTATAGTTATTTATGAAGGTTTATATAAACCTTATAGGATTATTATAGACTTTTTAAGATATACCTTCGGTATTCTTACAATATCTATTATTCAGGCTGTTTTACCGCCCCTTTTGCTACCTATATACCTATTCTTACAAACCTAAAACTAAAAGAGGATTAATAATACTATTTACTAAGCTAGGTCTTAAGGAAGTTTTCCAACCTATTTAACCCTAATGAGGCTTACTTATTACCCCCTAAATAACTAGGGGTAAACTACTAGATTAACCTTATACTAGGACTAGATATAAAGGAGCTACTACTCCCTTAGGGCCCCTTTCATAATATATTGAGAGAAGAGCTACTAGTATTAAAAAAGACCCTCTAAGACCTCTTAAATAAGGGATTTATTAAAGCTAGTAGCTTACCCATTAGGGTACTAATACTCTTTATAAGGAAGCTAAGTAGAGGAATTTACTTTTATATTAACTATAGGGCCCTTAATATAATTACTAAGAAAGATTACTACTACCTCTTATTAATCTCTAAGATATTATATTAGGTAAATATAGCTAAGTAGTATACTAAGCTAGATATAATAATAGCTTTTAATAAGTTAAGAGTAGTAGAGGAGTATTAAGAGAGAACTATATTCTATACTTAGTATAGGTTATTTAAGTAAGTAATCTACCTATTTAGCCTAACTAATACCCCCGCTAGCTTCTAGCGATATATTAATAATACCCTATAAAACTTCCTTAATAA
Organism: Colletotrichum ledebouriae; assembly: GCA_036785755.1. Classification (NCBI taxonomy): domain Eukaryota; kingdom Fungi; phylum Ascomycota; class Sordariomycetes; order Glomerellales; family Glomerellaceae; genus Colletotrichum; species Colletotrichum ledebouriae. The sequence goes on from JAVHLU010003530.1 coordinate 861, forward strand.
CTTTATTACTACTTATATAGATAATATTAAGCTCGGAATTACGCCGCAGCCCCTTCGCAAAAAGACTATAACAAATTCACCTAGTTCGCAGGCATAATTCGGGAAATACTATATAGGTATTTTAACCTATACCCTCTACTAGTTAAGGATAATAATATAAGAACCCTATATATTCCTACTACTTATAAGTAAACCCTCTAAATATTATAAAGTCGGACGCGCGCTATACTAGGGCTAATTATATTAGAGCCGAACAGGCTACTAAGGCTCTTATAGTAACGCCCTCGCTAAACCTTCTAGTAAGGTAAAAGCTACTATATAAGATAACTCCTTAACCTAAAAGGTTAACCTTCTAGTAAGGTGCTAAAGGTGCTACGAATACTATTATATAAGAGGTAACTCCTTAACTAGAGAGGTCTTTCCTAAGAAGTTCTTATAGCTAGAAGTATAAGAAGCTCTATTACTATAAGTAGGGCTTTATACCTCTCCCTTATCCTTATCCTTATCTCTTAACTATATTAGTACTAGACCTTATATATAGATATACTAAGCCCGAGTAAGGCACGCCCTTTAGTATAAATAATATAGAGGGGATTACTAGAGAGTTTAGCCTTAATATAATTAATAAAACCTACTCCTTTATTAACTACTCTACTATATATAGAGAGTATATTATTAGTATAGCCCTTAAGAGGGCTTACCTTAATACCCCTATAGGGGACTCTATAAGGTATAATAGCATTAGAGCTAAGTAAGGAAACTTAGTAATAGAAGTTTAGTAAGTTATTATATACCCTATAGAGTAGCCCTTCTTCGAGCAGGTCCTCTGTATTACTAAGGCAGAGGCAGCCTAGGTAGCCTAGGCTTATTAGGGGAATATTAGTAAGTATAGCTTACGCTAACTACTTTAATATAGAGAGAGTATTACTAATAATAGTATAGCTACTAGCGGACGAAGTAGTAATAGAGGTAGTATTTAATAGCAGCGCGGGTAGTACGCGAGAGGAAAAGTCGATAGTTTCGTAGTTTAAATAATTAAAAACCACGTTATTATTAATATAAAGTTAAAGATCGTGAGGCTATAGGTATATATAAGTGCGGCTATAGTTAGGAGAGGATCACGTAACTAAAGGCTATATATTATCAGGAGGCGCGGAGTTAGAAGGTCTGTTGTACTTAAGCAGGTAAAATCACTATATAGTGGCCAGAGGCCATATAGATAATATATTAATCTACTCTAATAAAATAAGGGAAGATTAAAAGAGGAAAGTCTAGGAGGTCCTCTAGAGGCTAGTAAATATAGAGCTAAACCTTAACCCTTTAAAGTATAAGTCCTTAGTTAAGAGGGTTAAGTATATAAGGTTTATTATAATAATAAGAGAGGGTCTTTCTTATAACCCTAAGAAACTCTAGGTAATTACTAAGTAATTACCCCCTATCTCCTTAAAAGGGGTTTAGAGCTTCCTAGGGTTTATAAACTATTATAATATATTTATACTAAAGTATAGGGATATTATTAGATTACTTATATTACTTATTAAGAAGAATATAACGTTCTAATAGGGAGATAACTAAGAATAAGCCTTCTTATAGCTTAAGTAGCTTTTTAATACCTAGCTAGTACTCTATTAGTTTAATCTAGAAAATAAGATTATTATTAAAACTAATTATTTAGGATTTATATTAAGAGGGGTGCTCTTATAAGTTAACCTAGAGAGTACTTAGTATCTTATAGTATTCTACTTATAGAAGCTCTCGCTTATAGAGTATAACTATACTATTTATAATAAAGAGCTCCTAGTAGTTCTTTTTTACTTATATGTATAGAGAGTAGAGCTATATAATATAACTACCTTTAAGTTACTAACTAACTATTAGGGGCTTAAATACTTTATAAAGAAATAGCGCTTTATAGAGTACTAGAGCTAGTAAGTAGAGGAGCTATCTTAATATAACTTTATTATTAAATACCGCCTTAATAAGGAAGTAGTAGCCCTTAATACCCTCTCTTAGAGAAAGTAGGATATACTATAAGGGTAGGATAATAAGTAGAAGTAGGGGAGGGTCTTATAGCTAATACTAGACTATACTTACCCTTATAGGGACCTTATAGCTAGCCCCCTAGTAAGGAGAAGTTAGAAGGGCTATATTAATATCTTAGATACTATAGTCTTTGTAAGAATAGGTATATAGGTAGCAAAAGGGGCGGTAAAACAGCCTGAATAATAGATATTAATAGGCTGAGTAATATGGTAATAAAAGCTAATAAATTTAAGCATAAGGAGGTATTTTTCCTGGAGTTAATTGATAGTATTAATGATATTATTATTAATGATATTGTTGATAATGATGTTAATAAGTTACAAATCCTGCCCTCACGAAGTGAGGGGTAAGATATTCTAAAACGTAACTACAAAGCAGTAGCTTATTAAGCAGAAATCACGCTCGGATCACTATATGGTCCGTGCGTAACTTCTGTATATTTATAGCTATAAAGCTAAGGATTATAAATATATATATATATATATATATATAAGGTTATTGCTATTATTAGAATATTTATAGATTATTAAAGTATTTTTTCTATGAAGGAAATACTTTTATAGTTATTACTTTATGTTTTATAGTTATTAAAGTATTATTAAAGATATATTATATGGGTATATAACTATATATACTATAGTTATTTATGAAGGTTTATATAAACCTTATAGGATTATTATAGACTTTTTAAGATATACCTTCGGTATTCTTACAGTCTTTAATAGTAACCCTAAACTATAAGCGCTATAGCTAGAAACTATAAAAAAGGATATAATATATAAAGCTATATATTATATAGTTACTTACTAGCTTTAGAGCTTCTTACTAGATATAAAGGCTAAGGTTTAAATTAGTAAGTATAATATTAATAGTTAGAGGAGGCTAATATTTAGAGGGAAGCTATAAGTACTTAGCGGGGAGGATAATAATAACTTACTAGGGGAGCTCTATATAAAGATTAATTAATAGAGCTATAACTTAAGTATAACTACCTACTTAGGTTATAATAATACGCTAGAAATAGTAAGCTAGTAATTCTACTAGCTAGGATAATTATAAATAGTATAGAGATTTATAAGGAATTATAATACCTATAGAGGGATATATATCTAGAGGTAGGCTAAGAGGGGCTTCCTAAAGCCCTTACTAATACTTACCTAGTTATACTTAAACCTCTTAATAAACTTTATTATAAACTAATTACTTATAAAGGATAATATTAGTTAATACTTATAAGTTATAATAGATAAGCTAGGTAAGTTAGTAATACTAGAGGAGATAGGTATTATAGAGGTAAAAGCTTATATCTATTAGTTTCTTACTTCCTACTTCTAGTTTTATAGGTTCTTATATAATATTATTAGTAATTAAGGGTCTAATTAAGTAAGCTACTTCTAGGCTAAATTCTATTACCTTACTAATATAAGGAGGCTATTAAGTACTATATATTACTTATAAACTAATAATAATACTAAGAGGCAGAACTAGGAGATATAAGCTATTTTATAGGTATTTATAACCTAGGTATAGAATAACTAGGGGTAGCTCCTACTTATTACTTAGCTAGCGCTTTATAATATGGTTAGTAATATAACTAAGCTCTCGCTATCCTTCTTAGAATATAGGTACTATACTAACCCTATATTTATTATAAATAACGTAATAGAGGGGACCCCCTCTAGGGATATAGTAGCTACCCTCCTAGTAACAAGATTATAAGAGGTAGTAGACTTTATCTAAGCTAATATTATAGCTATATAATAGTATAGCAAGGAGAATGCAAACTAGTATAGAATACCTATAGAGGAGTATTAGGTAGGTAATAAGGTTTAGCTTTTAATAGCTAACTATAAGAGCCCTAAGCCTAGTAAGAAGCTATTATAATTATATTATAAATATACTATAGTAGGAATTCTAAGCCTATATATTATTAAGTTAGATATACCTAGTAATATCTACCTTAGGTTCTATATAGACCTCCTCTAGAGAGTACTAGAGGACCCCTTACTTATATAAATAAGGATAAACCCCTAGCTACTACTAATTATAGCTAATAATAGTAAATTTAAGTAGTATATAGAGGAGATATATATAGCGTAATAGAAAGTAGTTAAGTAAGGGTAGAAGCGCGAGGTCCTAGTTAAGTAAGAGGCGTATATAGAGCCTACCTAGGAGCTTATAGAAGCTATTATAAAGATTATTATAATAAATAGATATAAAGCCCTATATAGGCTAGTTATAGATAATAATAATAACCTAGCCTATACCTAGGGGGGGACTAGCTAGGAGGGGGGATAGTATTATAAGCTACGCCTAGGTAAAGCCTACCTAGGCTTTTACCTAGGTTTCTTACCTTAGGGAGCTACCTACGGCTTATTAATTATTCCTTATAGACTAGCGAAATCTCTATTAGAGAGGAAAACTTCCCTTTCTCCTCTTCAGCTTAAATAAATAGTATTATAGCGACCTCTTATTAAATAAACTCAGGTCTAACCCCTCGTAAGAATATATCCTACTAGGTATCTAATATATCCCTATAGTACTAGCTTAAAGTCTCTCTTATTAATTCCTCTCTCTCGTTCCCTCTTAAGGGGGTATATATAGTAGCTATAGGTATATATATATCCCTAGTAAGGGCGAAGGTTATAAGTTAGGGCTACTCTATTATTAGGCTACTACTAATAAAAGTACTAGTAGAACTACTTCTCTTTAATGCATAGTAGTAAATACTAGTTATAGCGTTTAAGTAGGCTTATATTATATAGTATTATTATAGTTAGTACTATCTTAGCCTATAGTTATATAAGTAAGCTAGCTATAGCGAGTATTTTAATTATTTAAGTAATGACTTCCTAACTAGCTTATTCCCCTCTATTATTTAGTTCCTTTATATATAGAGGGGTTATTGTAATCTCTATTCCTTCTATATAGGTCTAATTCTTATATCCTATATATCTTATAAGTAAAATTACTAACCTCTTAACGTTTTATTTAATCTTATAAATAAAAAGTCCCTTTTATTAAGATACCTATTGCTTAAAGGTATATAGAGTAAGTATAATACTACTATAGGTCTTCTTAACGCGTAGAAATCTAAAAGGCTAATTAATATACTTATCCTTAATAATAAGGAGCTACTAGTTCTAATTAAAGCTTTTAGGGTAGTTAAATAGATCCTATATAATCTTATAATAAGGGCGTATTACTTTATCTTCTAATATCTATCTTAAAACTACTTATTTAATATATATAATTACATAATATTAGTACTATAGGTATATTAAGCCCTTAATCCTTACCCCCTAAGTAGCATATACTAGCTACTTAAGAGCTTTAGGGCTAAGGTAGCTACTTTAGAGGTACTAAAGTATTATATTATTACTCTAGTCTAGTAGTAATATAAAAGAAGTATACTTATATATTATAAGTATATAGTTTATATTAATAATAATAATATTAATACTTTAGGGGATCTACTTAGAAATAAAGTATAAGGAATAAGGCTTATATTTAAGGAAAGCAAGGTTTACTTTTCTAATAAGTTTGTTAATTATAATATTATTTTTATAAGTTCTAAAGTAAAGTATATAGTTATACCCTAAATATAAAATACTTATTTTCTAAAATAGCGCTTTAGAGATAATATTAATATAAAGGTTCTCTATATATCTTATATTATGAAATATAAGGTCCTCTATATTTATACTTTTTAAGCTATTAAGAGTATTCTTAATAATCTATATACCTTTTATAATAATTAGGTATAAAGCTATTCTAGAATTAACCTATTCTCTATTATAATACCCACTTAAGGAGGGGATAAATAAGGACTTATTATTTACTAGGTATATCCCTCTATAGTTATCTAGAATTATAAACTTATATAATATATAAAGTCTTAAGTAGGGGGTTATAAAGATACTTAGATACTTTTGATCTAAGTTAACTATATTATCCCTAACTTTATTTAAGAGGGCTATATAAAAAGTAATTACTACTATATTAATAGAGTAGCTTAGGGCTATATTAGATTTCTTAGATAAACCCTTATTACCCCATTTATTATTTTAGTAGTTCTTACTCTTATAGAGTATAGTATATAGCTAGCTCTTATAAGTAAGTTTAATATAGAAATTAGTAAAATATAAGTTATTATTTAATTAGTTATCAATCTAAGCTACTTATATATTTATTACTAATATATAGGGGTCTTTCTAGTAATATCTAGTTAAGGTAGCTTTTATATAGTTATAATTAACGCTTATCTATTAATAGCTTAATCTATATAGGTATTATTTACTACTAAATAAGTTACTAGTTATAGGAATATTTAATAGGTTAGCTTTATTTATATATGTAAGAATAGGTATATAGGTAGCAAAAGGGGCGGTAAAACAGCCTGAATAATAGATATTAATAGGCTGAGTAATATAGTGATGAAGGCTGATAAATTTAAGCATAAGGAGGTATTTTCCCTGGAATTAATTAATGGTATTAATGATGTTATTATTGATAATGTTGTTAATGATGTTGATATTATTTCTAGGTTATAAATCCTACCCTTATGAAGTAAGGGGTAAGATATTCTGAAACGTAACTGCAAAGCAGTAGCTTATTAAGCAGAAATCGCGCTCGGATCACTATATGGTCTGTGCGCAATTTCTTTTTATTTATAGCTATAAAGCTAAGGATTATAAATATATATATATATATATATAAGGTTATTGCTATTATTAGAATTTATATAGATTTTTAAAGTATTTATTGCATAAAGGAAATACTTTTATAGTTATTACTTTATGTTCTATAGTTATTAAAGTATTATTAAAGAGATATTATATAGGTATATAACTATATATACTATAGTTATTTATTAAGGTTTATATAAACCTAATAAGATTATTATAGAATCTTTAAGATATACCTTCGGTATTCTTACACCCCCCTGTAAGGTATATATCTTATTTATATATAGCTTATTGTTATATTATATTATATTGTTTTATTATGTTATATTATATTATTATACTCTCTTTATAGGTTATATACTCTAATATAAAAACTCTTAAAACCCGGTAGGGAAAAATAAAGAGGAAACTTTTAGAGTATTATATAGTAGTTGCTAGTAGAAAAACATAAAAACTTAAATCTTATAGGTATAAAGGGAAAACTGGACTTTTATTGTTATTATAGTCTAATAATTTGGATCTATAATACGGTTGTTATTATTTATATTTATATTATTATTATTATTTATATCGTTATTATTATTATTACCTATTATACGTAATAGGTTATGGAATTTTATCTTGCCTAAAGGCTTTGTTAATATATCCGCAATATTATTACTAGACTATATATAAAAGAGGAAAATCTCATCTTCTATAACTAGATTTCTAGTAAAATGGTATTTAATATTAATATGCTTAGCCTTTTTATGGAATTTAGGATTCTTAGCTAATTTCTGAGCTGAGATATTATCTATAAGTATTTTAGGCTTTATAAGGCTTTTATAGCCTAATTTATTAAGCATAAAGTTATAGCTATTATATATATATAGAGCCTCTTTTGCTGCATCTAATAGAGCTATATATTTAGCTTCGCAGCTTAATAGGGCTACTATTCTTTATTTAGAAGAAGAATAGGATATAATATTATATAAACCCTATATAAATATCTAAGCTGAGGTTGATTTTCGATCATTAAGATCTCGAGCCTAATCTGAATCTATAAATCCAATTATATTATTATTATTAGGTATATCCTTACTATAGTTATATATTAAACTATAGTTAGGGAATTTATTTATATATCCCTATATTCTATTAAGAGCTATAAAGTGCTCTTTAGAGGGATTACTACTATAATAGGTATATATTGTAACCGCTAAAGTAATATCTAGCCTTGTTTTCAAAGCTAGGTATAATAGGGCTCCGATTTCCTATTGATATTATAATATTTCCTCTTTAGTTGCATAGTTATTATTCTTATATAACTTTAGATTATTATCCATGGGGGTATAAGCCCTATAGACTATAGTTTTATTATACTTATTAAGTATCTTTTCTATATACTTTAGTTATTTTATATGTAGCTATTTATTTATACGGTCTATTATTATGTTATTACCTAGGAAGATACTAGGCTCCCCTAAGCATTGAAGTCTTAAATGCTTTTGTAGGTTATTATACATATAATTATAGGTATTATTAGCTAATAGCATATCATTAACATGACAAGCTAAAATAGCTTTATATTTATTTTTACTTAATATAAATACTCCCTTATCATAGGGAGACACTTCAAAGTTATACTAAAGTAGTATTAACCGTAGGTATTTATACTATAGGCGTGGGCTTTATTTTAAGCCATATAAGGCTTTATTTAGCTTATATATTAAGCTATTATCCGTTAGATTATTATTATTATATATTAATCTATTAGTATTTTTATTATATGAGAAACCAGTAGGTATTCTTACATATAGGTCTTTATCAATATCTGCGTGGGTAAAAGCAGTAGTAACATCAAACTGCTTTAATATATAGTTATGCTTTATAGTAAATATTAATATAAATCTATAGCTTTCAGGTCTATAAGTAATACTGAAAGTCTCAAGGTAATCTATACCAATATGTTGGTTAAAACCTTGAACTACCCAACGGGCTTTGTATTTTATATTATTATTGTTGTTATTGTTATTATTATTTATATCCTGAATTTTATTATTATTATTATTATTATTATCTTTATTGATACCAGCCTCAACAGTTGGATTCGGTAAAGAGTTGCTACTAGGATATAGGGGAGACATCTTAGTAGTATTATTATTATTATTATTACTACTTTCAGTAGTATTATTATCAAATTGGGATTTGATATATATAGGTAACTCTTTCTATTGAGTAATTAAGGTGTTTTCTAATATAATAACGTCTCTCGACTATTACACCTTTTTATTATTAATATTATAGACCTTATAACCGTTAGAGCCATAACTAATAATAGCTCCCTTTAAAGCTCTAGGGTCAAGCTTCTTTATTAACGGATTGTAATTTTTATAGTAGTATAAACTACCCCATACCCTTATATTATTTATATTAGGCTTTCGTTTATTCTTTAACTCGAAGGGAGTTTTATATTAAATAGCCTTATAAGGGGATCTATTATATAGATATATAGAAGCAAGGACTGCTTCACCCCATAGGTTTAAGGGTAGACTAGAGTTATATAAAATAGCACTAGTTTTATTAATAATAGTGCGTATAATACGCTCTCTAAATCCGTTTGGTTCATAGGTATAAGGAGGTCTGATATTGTGGATAATACCACTATTTATATATATATATTTAATACGTTTATTAGTAAATTCTAGTCCACTATCCGTATTGAATTCTCTTATACGCTTATTATTATTATTATTATTATTATTAACTTCAGCCTTGAACTTATTAAAGGCTTTAGTAATAGACTCTGCAGTCTTATATCTTAATAGTTTTCCCTACGCAAAGCGGGAATATTTATCAATAAATATTATAAACTACCTATAGTAATTATAGGTTTTAGGACTTATAGGTCCATACAGATCTGGGGCTATATAATCTAGATAATCTAGATCTTTATTATATGTTGATTTTTTATTCACCTTAGTGATAAACTTGCTCTTAAGGCAGGCTTCACAAGGTGGAAGATTTATTATATTCATAGCCTTATTATTATTATTATTATTTATAAGGTTATTATTTATTTCAGTATTATCTAAAAGACTTTTAAGATATTTATAGCTTATATAACCTAGACGGTTATGCTATAGTTTATATAGATCTTTGTTATTATTATTGGTTATAGATTGCGTATAGAGTAGGTTATTATTATTATTATTATTATTCCTCTTTAAGGGGGCTTTATAACCCTGATTC
>JAVHLU010003531.1:0-10822 GCA_036785755.1 Colletotrichum ledebouriae
TATATTATCGCTCTAGTCTAGTAATAGTATAAAAGAGGTATACTTATATATTATAAGCACGTAGTTTATATTATTAATAATAGTATTAATACTTTAGGGAATCCGCTTAGGAATAGAGTATAAGGAACGAGGCTTATATTTAAAGAAAGTAAGGTTTACCTTTCTAATAAGTTTCTTAATTATAATACTATTCTTATAGGTTCTAAAGCGACGTATATAGTTATACCCTAAATACTAGATACCTATCTTCTAAAATAGCGTTTTAGAGATAATATTAATATAAAAGTTCTCTATATATCCTATATTATAGAGCGTAAGGTCCTCTATATTTATACCTTTTAAGCTATTAAGAGCGTTCTTAATAATCTATATACCTTTTATAATAATTAGGTATAAAGCCGTTTTAGAATTAACTTATTCTTTTTTATAATACCTAATTAAGGAGGGGATAAGTAGGGACTTATTATTTATAAGGTATATCCCTCTATAGTTATCTAGGACTATAAACTTATATAATATATAGAGTCCTAAGTAGGGGGTTATAAAGATACTTAGGTGCTTTTTATCTAAGTTAACTATATTATCCCTAACCTCGTTTAAGAGGGCTATATAAAAAGCAATTATTACTATATTAATAGGGTAGCTCGGGGTTATATTAGATTTCTTAGATAAACCCTTATTACCCCCCTTATTATTTTAGTAGCTTTTACCCTTATAAGGTATAGTATATAGCTAGCCCTTATAAGCGAGTTCCTTATAAAGATTAGCAAAGCGTAGGTTACTATTTAACTAATTATAGATCTAAGCTACTTATATATCTATTACTAATATATAGGGGCCCTTCTAGTAATATCTAGTTAAAGTAGCTTCTAAGCAGTTATACTTAATACTTAGCTATTAATAGCTCGACCTATATAAGTATTATTTACTACTAGATATATTACTAGTTATAGGAACGCTTTATAGGTTAGCCTTATCTATATAGCTAGCTAGCGTTATAAAAACCCCTATGCTTTATCCTTATAACCTCGAGTAGAGTATATCTTTATATAAGAGATCCTTAAATATATTAATATATTAGCTTATATTAGAAACTAGTATCCCTGCTCGCTCCTATTTTAAAATATCTATAATTTCTATATTAGCCTAAGTAAGTATAAAGTAATAACTTATTACTTAAAGAAAAGTTTTTAAAATAAAGGTACTACTCGCTTTAGGAAGCTTAAGCTAAGTAGCGTAGAGATAAATACCCCTAAAATCCTTAATCTAGGCGTTAGGATTAATACTCCTATTCGCTTTTTCTAGGACTTAGATATATTCTTCTTAAATAGTAATAAGGGTACTAGCCTCGCTTAGAGCGTAGCGATATTTAAGATTAATAATAAGGCTATATAGGGTTATATCCCCTTTAGCGAGAAGTTCTATATATATAGGTATAATAATATTATAAGTAACGGTCTCTATAACTAGATAGTTAATCTATTTAAACTCCTAGTCCTCGCGGGTTTACTTAGATTCTTATATAATAAGTAAATAAAAGTACTCTAGGTACTATTCCTATATACCTATAGTATTCTTATTAATTATAACTAGGGTAGTTAGAGGCTAAAGGGGGTGCGATTTATTTATTTATATCCTAGTAGTAGACTTAGGAGTAATCCTAGAAGCGGTATTAAAAGTAGCCTCTTCTAGAGCTTCCTAGTTAAATAGAGCGATATATTAATTATAAGCGCTCTTCTCTTATAGGTACTAGGTATTAGTATTTTAGTTTTACTTAGCGATATATAAGTTAAGAGTTAGAGTTTCTAATAAAATCTTACTTAGGTATAAAAGTCCCTTAGGGTTATCTAGGTTAATATACTTCTAGACTCTAGTAGCTTAGGCTTTAGCTTAGATTATAATATACTAAGTAGCGAAGTCCCTATGCGTAGTTAGCTAGTATAATATTATAATAGTTATAATAGAAGATATTATAGTTAAGGTTATTTAGAAATAGAGGGTTTATAATAATAGAGGATAGTATATAATAAGGAGGAAAGAAGGAATAGGAGAGAGGAAGTTTTAATAAATACTTTTAATAGCAAAGGCTTATTTTAAAATAGTAATTAGGGGTCTAGTTAGAGCTAGGCTTATAACTATTAAGAAATATCCTATAGGGCTATATTTATAGTTACTAAAGAGCTTAATCTATTATAACGAGAGTAGCTATAACGTAGTCGCTTATAACTATAGTTAGAGGAATAACCCCGGAATAAGGTTGCTCTAGAGCTAACGTTAGTCACGTGCCGCGCTAGGAACGGGCGATGCTAAAGGCATTACGACAACGAAGAACTTGGGGAAGACGAGGGACGTCACTACATTCAACGGCTTTTTTTAGCGGGGTTTCGTTCACGGCAGTTGGAATGGAAGGGCCGGCTGGCTTCATGGTGCTGCGACTCCAGGACGTGGCCCGGCGTCTTCGCGGAGATGACGGGCGTCACTGAGTGGCTAGAAGCTGTCGTGGAGCCGGGCAACTTCGGCGACGGTGGGCGCGGGCGGAGACGGTGCCCCCATCAGCGTGCCGACGACGAGCGTCGAGAACGTCCGTGCCGGGTTCGAGCTCCCCCGCGTTTTGAGTGCAGGCCCGATGCACTCTGTTCTGGATGGCCCCGCGTGTATCGTGAAGCTGGAGAAGGGCTTGCTGGCACAACACGCGCGCATCAGGGGGCAGAACAAGACACACAAGAATTCCTCGCAAGCCACGCGCGGTGGTACTCTGGGGACCCACGACATGCTCGGGGGCTACCAGATTTATCGTGACACGACAGCACGGATGGGGATGAGGAAACGGGGGGGACAAAAAGTTACACCCCCGGATTTTCGGCCGGGCGAGACCCTGCAGAATTTTTGTCCTCGAAGGTCTGTTTTCAGCTCCATGTCGGACTAGAGAGGTCTACTGCTGCACGGCCGTTTCCAAGGGCGTCGAGCAGCTCAATTGCATTGCGCGGGAGCGGGGCCAGAAGCGAGTCGTATTTTTTCATCACGAAGCGTTTGACTGACGCTCGGGCTGCAGTGGGAAAGTTTGATAAGTTCAGCCAGTGAACTTCTGGAGTGGCACGACTACGGCAACGAAGAAGAGGCGAAAGGCAACCCAAGGGGAGGGAAAAAAAAAAAAGGTTCGTTGGGCTGCTGACGTTGGAGGTGAAGGAGGGGAATTGAGTTGCAGCTCGGACGTGCTTGTTTGCTGGACGCGATAGCTTACTGTTACGGGAGACAGCAAACTTTGGGCGAGGGATAGAATTTGCGGGGGAATGTTGCAGGTTCTGGCCTCGACGCATTCTTTCCGTTGATGGCTTCACGCCTGAAAGATGGGAGATGCCCTGTCCAGGCTCCCATCGCCAAAGCCGTGCAGCGAGTCATTTCCTTACTGTTGGGCTGCCCTGATGGAGGGAGGGGGCCGGCAAGTCCCTCTTTCTCTCTCTCTCTCTCTCTTGTTTCTCGTCTGATTTCCTGTCAAAGCAGCGCCTTGGCGTGGCGATGGGATGTCACGGCGTGGTGGAGAAGGCTGTTAACGTCACTAGAGATGGAGGGGAGGTGTTCTCAGCGACACTGGCGGGCGAATGTTTGGAACAGGCAAGCCGACGGGCGCGCGCGACGTACGGACGAGGCACAGGGACTCGGGCTGGATATTTCGGCATCGAGACGTTGCGGGCGACAGCGTCCTCGGATGGTTTGTGGAGAGCTCGCGCGCGGACGACGACGCCACGGCTTAAAGCGAACCGTTTCGCCACGGGCGGAGAGGGTTCGCTGTTGCAGGTAGCGAAGCAGGGGCTTCGTAATCGCGCAGCTGGGCGAGGAGGAGGAGGAGGTAGTGGTGGTGGTGGGTGTTGGAGATGACATGTGAGAGAATACAATCACATTTCAGCGAGGATTTCCGGTGGCATCATGTCAGTTTCTTTTGGGTGGTTCTGCTTCCCACAAGATGGCGAGATGATGGACGAGACTCAATGGGACTGACGGCGAGATTGACGTGAGGTCATAGGGGTCCTCGAGATCGTCGGTCGTGGGTTGGCGGGCTGAGGACTGAGGAGGGGGAGGCATGCAACATGGCGGATGGAAATCATTTCCCTGCCTTTTTTTTTTTTTTTTGGTGTTTTTTTTTGGCTCTACTCTTTCCTTGGCCAGAGTCACAGTGCCGTCTGGCAGAGATTACTTTTTTCAGGGTCCGACAATCACTGAAGATTGTGGTGGCTGCTGGGCTTGCTGGGTTACAGACAGGACGAGAATAACCTCGGGGACTTTGTCAAGGCGAAACGGCGAGACGCGCGGGAGGTGGAGCACGTCGACGGGGGAAGGCTTGCTTTGGGGCTTTTTGGAGCGGAGGTGGTTGGATGGACGGATGCGGGAGTTCATGATGGAGGTGGTGGTGGTGGTGATAGCGAGGCAATGAGGACGCAGCGAGCGACGGCGCTGAGAGGGAGGTGGTGTGTAGACTGAGAAAAGGTGGCCGAGTGGGGCCACCGGCTATGTGTGTGGCAGGAACCAACGGGTTAGATATTCCGTTTTAGGAGATAACTATAGAAGGTCTATATTAGGTATATTTAGCCTAGCTTAGTATTAGAGCAGAACTTAGGAAAAATAACCCTACTTATATACTACTATATTCACCCTAACTAAGAGGTATATTCTAGCTCCTACTCCGAGGTTTAATTAAAAATCTATTAAGTTCTATATTATATAGGTATTTAGGAGGCTAAGGACCCTTATTATAATATTCTGAAGCTATTATAACTTAGTAGTAGGCTATTATAAGCGTCGCTATAGCGTTATTTATATAGATCTTTAATAATATCCTATCACTATATAACCTTATATATTTACCCCCCTATTATTAATAACTAATTATATAAGCCTATAGGTATTAATAGGAACTAATACTAAGCTTGGAGTATTATTATAAGATATTTTTTATTAAAACTAGTAACTCTAGAGAGGTCTAATACTATTAGCTACCTAATTAATATTAAGGAAATCGATATTATAAATAACTAATGCGAACTAATTACGCTATAGATTAGTATTTTAATTATAACTAGCTTATTTATAATAACTAGAGAACGATCTAATATACTTATAAATAAATAACTATTCTTATCCTATAAATTTCTAAATACCTATAGGGGGTATTTAACTTTACTTATACGCCCCTATTAGAGTTCTAAATAACTATTTAACTCTAATACTAGCGTAGATAAGCTAATAGTATAGCTAGAGGATTACTATCTTAAGAATAGCTTAGCTAGAGTAGATTAACTACTAATAAAGAACTTAAATAATATATTATTTATAACTCCCCTAGATAATAGGCGTTCTAATAAGATAGCTAATATTACTCTTCTTATATTAACTTATAGTATATTTAATAGATCTATAGCTATATTAAGATAGCTAATATAACTAAAGTAGGATTTTAAGAAGGTTAGATATAAACCTAGAAGGCTTCCTATCTCTTAAGTCCTTAGAATAATTAATATATAATATAAAGGAGTAGTAGTAATATACCTTAATAGTATCCTATATCTAGTTAATATTATTAAGAAAGCCTCTAATAATACTACTAATTATTCTAATTTAGCTATTATTAAGAGCTTACTAAAGGAACGATTCTTATCCTAGGTAGTAGACCTAGAGACTAATAGTAATAATATTAATATAATAAAATAGAAAGATAATAAGGCTTTACTAGCTTATTATAACTAAGCCCTATCCCTTCTATACTAAGCTAGTTATAAGGATATAAGTAACTAAGTAACCCTTATAAGACCTATAGAGACCGTTCTAGTTAGCGTTATTCGCTAATTTATATAAGGACTAAAGGATACTAACCTTTATTAATAGGTATTAAGTATATTAGTAATAATATTAAGTAGCTTAAAATCTACTTACTATATTACCTAAGATACCCGCTAGATATTAGAAGAACGAGAAGCTAAAGAATAACATGAAGCTAAATAACTCTATTCTTAGATCTTAGAAGACTTAGTAGCCTAATAGAACCCTAGCTAAGATATAGACTAGATTTTAGCCTAATAGCTAGCTTATATATATTTAAATTATCTAATATAGGCTAACTATAGTAGTTACTATTCTATATATCTAGTTATAATAGTTCTATACTTATATATCCTACTTTATAACCCTCTAGTAGTTCCTACTTATAGATATAATAGATATTAATTATACTTATATAGTAGGAATTATAAATAAAGCTATTAATAGCTACTTAATAGTAGTTAGTAGTAAGGATATAATAATCCTAGACCCCCTTCCTATAACTTATATAATAACGCTAATTACTCTTAGAACTAGTAATAACCCTACTAGCCCTAGAACTATAGAGCCTACTAGGGAGGATATAATATAGGAATTAACTTTAGCTAAAAAGATAATAATCTCCTTAAATTACTAGATTAGAAGAAGTCTACTAACTTATATATAAATAGTTTAAAACTATTATAAGATAGGGAAGTTTATTATATTACTTATAGCTAGATTAGATATTAATATCCTAATTACTTAGAACCGCCCCTAAGGTGCTTATTACTATAGGAATAAGCTATTATAAAAGCTTTAATATTCCCCTATAACTATAGTTTTATAAGAGGTATTTAACTACTAAGGGGCGTTATAGATATTTATTCTGCGTAATTATACTTCTTTTATAAGTTTAATAGTAAGAGTATACCTATTATAACTTTAAATAACTCTACTTATAACCTATAGGACTATACTAATATTATAGTTAGAGGATACTACCATAAATTTATATTACTAGAGGATATAGTAGACCTAGTAACTCTATTAACTAATTAAGAGGAATCTTATACTTAGGATAAGGT
Organism: Colletotrichum ledebouriae; assembly: GCA_036785755.1. Lineage (NCBI taxonomy): Eukaryota > Fungi > Ascomycota > Sordariomycetes > Glomerellales > Glomerellaceae > Colletotrichum > Colletotrichum ledebouriae. The sequence goes on from JAVHLU010003531.1 coordinate 6,879, forward strand.
TAAGGCTTTAGGTATTATAGATCTATCTAACTAGGTAGTATTAATTCTAAGAATTATATATAATAAATCTCTAAAGCTAGATAAGAGAGTATTAAGGATTAATATAATAGTAACTTAAGCTAGCTTATCTAATTCTTAGAAGAAATAGATAGAAACGATATTATAATAACTAGCTAGCTATATCTAATAAGTTATAAAGGTAACTAAACTAGCTAGGGGGAAGGCTATATAATAGACTAGAGTTATAAGAATTCCTAGGTCTAATTCGCAGGAACGCGTTAAGATTAATAATATTATAAATACTAAGATGGAGGACCCCGACCCTATTAGAAAATAGAAGCTACCCTAATAAAATAGATTAACTACTATAGTAGCCTACGAGGGAAAGCCCCCTATTAATATTTAATAGTTAGCTATAGATATTTAATTTAAGATTTCACTAGTTAACCTAATATAACTTAGTCCTAAGTTTTTAAAGATATTATAATCCCTATCCTAGTAGGTAGTTATATATAAGCCTAGTTATATAAGAGGAAAAGAGAAGGCTATTACTAATTCTAATATAGCTATTATAATAATAACTAAGAAATCTAGTATTATAAAGATAACTAATAACCTACGAGTAAATATTTAGCTATTTTTAAAAAACTATAAACCAACCTACCCGTTCTAATTAGAATATATACTATTAATACCTACCTCTTATTGCTATTTACTAATAAGAGCGGCATAAGCCGACTAAGGTTCTAAGATAAATATTATCTCTCTTAGACTTATTAAGGAATATAGGCTTACTTAATATCCGCTCGCTAGTATTAGTTTTAAGGGATTAGGTATAGGAGCTACTAGTAGTTCTATATATAATATAACCTACTTCGTAGCTATTAAGGTAGTAACCTATAGTATTAAGCGCAAAATCTAGGCGTATATTCATCTAGGAGACTCTAATTAATCTATCCTATTGCTTTTAGGTATACCTTAGTTATATAATATATAAGTAATTATAGACCCTTAGGCTAGTAGAATATAGATTAGTAACGCCCGCTATAAGGAACTAGTTATCTAGATCTTAAGCCCCTAAATATAAATATTAATAGAGCAGAAGCTAATTCTTACCCCTATAACTAATAATACTAACTTAATAGGGCGGGATAGACTCCTAAATATAATAGAAGAGGTTAATTCTAAGTCTAATGATTCTACTAATATTATAGATATTTTAAGTAAATCTAATTCGGATTTAGAAAACTAAGATATTAACGCTAACCTAGGTAAGTTATTAAAATATAACTAACTAACTTAGTATTCTTAACTTTATTAGACTTAGAATATAAATCTAGAAGTTTATTATTATTAGTTAGCGAGGTAGTAATAGATTTTAGACTCGGATTTATATATATATAAGATACTAATATAGCTTAGTTAATATAGCACGCCCCTTAATTAATAAAGCTTAAGAGTATCTAAGAAGAGTATTAATTATTTTAAGTATTAAGTTCTATAATTAAGAAGTTAGATATTAGTAAGGTATTACTATAACCTACCGAGGCTCCTCCTTAATACTCTACTAAGCTAGTAAAGACTATATTCCTAATTAAATAATATATTAAGCGACTCCTAATTAACTATGTAACTCTTATAATAGAGGTTAATAAGTATTAGGATAGAGAACTAATATAATTAGGCCCTAATATACTAGTAGGCGTAGTAAATAAGATTAAATAAGTGATTTTTACTTATTATATCCTATTCTCTAGTTTCCTAGATAACTTCCCTACTACTAACCTATATAAGTATATCCCTCGACTAAATAAAGGGGCTAAGCTATAGAACTTAAGTTAGAGGAAGCGTTAGAACCTTACTAAAAAATACTAAATAGATTAGTTAGTCTAGGAAGGATAGGATATAAGCTTATACGAATTAATAGTAGTAGCTAGTAATATAGTATTAGAATAGGGCGTATAACCTATCTTAGTATAGAAGAATAATAATCCTTAGGGTAAATACTGCTTTATAATTAATTATTAGAATATTAATAAGTAGATTCTAACCTTGCTAATCCCTTTGCTCTATAAAATCTATAAGAACCTATTAGATCCTCAGATTAGGTCTTATTTATCTTAGGACTTAAAGCATGCTTACTAGTCTATCCCTATTTATCTAAACTATAGATATATTTATATATTTAATATACTAGAATACCTATAACTATAGCCTACTAGAATATAATAAGGTATAAAGGTATTAGCTTACTAGATAACTAAATTTAGAAGGATCTTCTTAGGTCTTATTCTAGAACTAAAGGATAAACTATCCTTATTAATCCTAATAGAGGTTAGTAGAATAGCCCCTATAGATATCTATTTTAATAATATCTTTATAAAGTTCTATTACTAGGATAATAAGTAGATATTTATAAGGTAATACCTATTACCTCGATTTATATAAGTATAAGTCTAACTATTAAGAAAGAAGATTAGCCTAGGAATAAGATTAGTTATTACTATAGGTTAGGTATATAAAGCTAGAGGCGCTATATTTATTAAGCCTAATTATATTACTAAGATCTAGGAATAGCTAGTACTTACTAACTAGACTAGCGTGAGGGTATTTATTACTATAATAGGGCCCTATAGATAATAGATAAAGAACTATACTAAAGTTACTCGCCCGTTATATTAGCTAACTAGTACTATTCTATAGAAATAGGGAACCTTAGAAGCCCTATCCTTCTAACTAATAAAAGAACTTATAATAGGTATAATTAAATTACATAGCTTAGACGTTAGCTAACTAATATAGTTATATTTAGATATATTAAAGTATATAGGCAGTTATATAATCTTATAGAATTAGATAGCTAGGTAAGTCCTAATCCTATATAACTCGTTTCTACTTATAAAGACCTAGCGTAACTATAGAACCTATAAGTATAAACTACTAGCTATTATAGAATTCTATTAATAATACTCCTATTTTCTTTAAATAGAGAAGCTATTAACTATCTATACTAACTATAAACCCCTTACCTAGTTTTTAATATTAGCCTATTATAACGGGATTTATACGCGCTAGGTATTAGAGCTAAGGATATTAAATATTAAGATTAAATATATCTAGGGCTAATAGAACGCTACTACTAACGCCCTATCTGGGACGATCTTTCTATCTTATAATTATAATAATAATAACTTATAAGTATTTAGGTATAAGAAAGAAGATAGTTCCTAGGTATAGAAGGATAGAGCTAGGGGCTATAAAGAACTACTAAAACTCGCCCTTAAGGATAAGCTAAATTAAGAATAATTAAATAAAGTAGTAGAGTCCTTGCTTATATATCGCAGGGGAACGGGTACTAGAGAGGGGAAATTAAATAACCCTATTATAGCGCTAATAAGGCACCTAGCGACTACTAAAGTAGGATTATTAGAACTTATAGTTAGATATAGTTATTAGTTAGATAATTAAGATATAACCTTAAGTCTAGGTATATATATAGCCTAAGGTAATAATAATATAAAAAAGTAGCAGGACGACCTATAGTATAGCGATATCTATAAATTCCTACTAAGTAAACGCAAGGTTAATAACTACTAAACTCGATATTTAGTAAATCGGTGCTAAATATACTTAATCTCAGATAGAACTCTATATAACTTATACTAGGGTATTTAACGCTAATACCTTATATATTTAGAAGTTATTAATATATATAAGGAAGCCTACGATAAGGCTAGCTATTATAGGCTAATTATAACGCGCTATTAGCTAGTAAATAAGGTTTTCTAGCTAGAGATATTAACTAATATTATTAACTATATTGAGCTCGGAATTACGCCGCAGCCCCTTCGCAAAAAGACTATAACAAATTCACCTAGTTCGCAGGTATAATTCGGGAAACACTATATAGGTATTTTAACCTATACCCTCTACTAGTTAAGGAA
>JAVHLU010003532.1:0-10818 GCA_036785755.1 Colletotrichum ledebouriae
TATTAGATCTAGAAAGCTTAGGAAGCTATACTTTTAAATCAGATATTATAATAACTTTAGGAGTATAATATATAAGCTCTAATATAGTATAGAGATTATAATAGTAAGATAAGATAGTTATATAGCTTAGTAGTATTAATTATAGGTTTATTATATATATATAGTTAAAACCTAGAGGTTATAGGTTTAACTCGTTATTGTTCCTCCTCTTTTATTTCTCTTTTAGGGTCTTAAAGTAAATATTAAGTAGTAGACCCTTTAATAGTTAGGATAACTAACAGTATATAGCCTATATTAGGCCTCGATTATGAAGCAGTATAGATATAAGTAAACTAAAAGCTTTAAAGGCTTAGGGATAAATTATATAGGTAATTAGCTAAAGCAAGGTTAAATAGCTTAGCTAATATATAGTCTCTTTTTATAGTAATAGAGGTATTAATAGTAGTATAATTAAGTATTTCAGGGTTCTAAATAGCTTTATATAGAAGGTATCGATCTTAAAGCTAGCAAACTAGTCCTAATAGTATCTCTAACTCTACGTAAGGGGGTATAAAGGCTATATCTATTAAAAGAATACCCTAAATAGGTAACCTTAAGGTAGAGTATAGGTTTGAGGTATTTATTATAGTTTTAAGGAGGTTAAATAGGTGAGAGGTTATTAAAAAGGTTTAAGCTAGGCTTATAACCTATAAGAATAGCTATATAGGTAGCAAAAGGGGCGGTAAAACAGCCTGAATAATAGATATTAATAGGCTAAGTAATATAGTGATAAAAGCTAATAAATTTAAGCATAAGGAGGTATTTTCCCTGGACTTAATTGATAGTATTAATGATGTTATTATTGATGATATTATTGATAATAATGTTATTGATGTTAATGTTCCTAAGTTATAAATCCTGCCTTTATGAAGTGAGGGGTAAGATATTCTGAAACGTAACTGTAAAGTAGTAGCTTATTAAGTAGAAATCGCGCTCGGATCACTATGTGGTCCGTGCGTAGCTTCTATATATTTATAGCTATAAAGCTAAGGATTATAAATATATATATATATAAGGTTATTGCTATTATTAGAATTTATATAGATTATTAAAGTATTTATTCTATAAAGGAAATACTTTTATAGTTAATACTTTATGTTTTATAGTTATTAAAGTATTATTAAAGAGATATTATATGGGTATATAACTATATATACTATAGTTATTTATTAAGGTTTATATAAACCTTATAGGATTATTATAGAACTTTTAAGATATACCTTCGGTATTCTTACAATTATTATAATAACAATTTAAAGTAATCTAAGTAAACTAAGTAGAGCTTTATTTAGATTTAAGAATTAGTAGTAGTATTAGGAATAGGAAATAAGTAATTATTATAGTAATTATTTAAAGTAATTTAAATAAACTAAACTAATCTAGTAGTTTATATTACTATTTTATTTATTAATTACTTTACTAAGTCTATATTCTTCTTCTATAAAGTTATATATTTAATATAAATCATATAGAGATTTATATCTTTTAATATTAATAAAGTCCTATAATATGGAGATTAGAGTATTTCTTATTTTTAAATATATTAATAAGGAATTACTTATTAATCTTATAGAGAGCCTCTATAGCGTATAATTAGAATTTAATTTAATAGTAGTTTTTAAGAGGAAAACTTTATATTATTTCTTAAACTAATTTTATAAATCTACTTTATAGGATTAAGAAATTAGTTATTTTTTAATATTCTTAAATCTTATAAAGTATAGTTATTATATTTCTGAATAATAGCTTAAGAGGATAATTATATTACTTATTACCAGGTCTCTATATATAAATTATTTGTTATTTTATAATTTAAACTAGCTTCGTTTAAGCTATTTTTAGCTAGTATTCCTTTTAGATTTATAGTAGTTAATTATTATTCATTCTTTAAGCGAACTTAATTATAGGATTCTACTTAAGGGGTAGTAATTTAATTTGAGATTAATTACTAAGATCTAGGCTACCTTAGGCAATATATATTATATAACTTATATTTTTTATAGAGTTTCTAAAATCACTCTGATTAGCTTCTTTTAGGGCTTATTTTAATTATACTCTACCTTTAATAAGAGGCTTAAAATTAGTAATAAAGAGCTCTTTTTAGATATAGGGCTAGTTAGTAAGTAAGGTATTAAAAGATAAATATAAATAGAAGAAGAAAAAATAGGGGATTTAGATCTAACTAGATTTAAGTCTTAGAATAATTACTTATATAATTATAACTTATTTATATTTATATTTACCTTATAATAATTTATACGTTATTTTTTATATCCCTAGTATATTAATAATAATAATACGTTCTCCTAGGTTAAACCCTTATAAGCTAGACCCTTTTAAATTAAGTACTTTTAAGCTATTAGATATTACTTAGCTTATAGTAACTTATTTCCCTCCTACTAACTTATAATTATACTTATAAATTATTATTTTAATTCTTAAAATTACTTAACCTTTTTTTATACCTTAGAAATCTCTATTATAATATCTTAAATAGGTTTTATTTAAGAGGTATACTTTATAATTAATAGTTAATAAGTTAAAATAAAAAGAATTAGCTAAACTATTCCAAACTCTCCCTTATAAGACTTCTTATTAGATATAATTCTACTAGAGCTATAATTTAATCTTAGGAGAGCTAAAGCTACTCTATAAATATTATTAAAAATCTTTTATTTATCTAGTAATTAAAAACTCTAGTATAAGTATTATATAATAATATTTTAACTTAAAAGTATATTATTATATATAGAAGAATAGAGGAAATATAATACTTATAAGTTTATTAATATTTATTTAGTAATCGTTTATAATAATTATAGTTTAAGAGACTTATAATATATCTATATTAAAATAATAAGTATTAGTTTACTTTATTATTAGTAATAACCTTTCTCTTAATTCTATTATAAATATTACTTTTAATAATTTATATTTATACCTTAATCTATTCTACTACTTACTATTATAATAAACCTTTCAAAAATAAGTATCTAAAGAAGCCTTATAGATCTAATAAGTAGCTCTTTAGTTAATTCGTCTTAATACCTATATCTCTCTTCAAATTAATATATAGAGTACTCCTAACTTAAAATACTCTCTACTTAGTATTCTTTATTATTTTATTAATTAGTAATAGAAGTTATAATAAGTACTCCTTAGTATTATTAATATAATTAATAGAAATATAGTAATTAAGTAAGTAAGAGCTATATTAAATCTCCTTAAGGGGATATACTAAAGGATATAGAAAACTATTAACTTTTAAATTATTTTAGTAGATAATATAAATTCTTTTAGGCCTAAGGTTTTAGCCTAGGAACTTATAAAAGATTTTATATCTCTAGTCTAGCTAATATATTATATTTGTTATTTAATATATATCTTTAATCTAATTATTAGAGCTATTTTTAAGGCTCTTTAGATCCCTATAGTAAATATATCTATAGAGGTTTAACCCTTAACTACTTACTTAAAGGATAAGAAAGACTCTAATAATAATGACTTATTTAGCTTAGAAAGCTAAGATCTAAATACTAGAGAAAATACTTCTCTTAATCTATTTAACAATACTATCCAAAACGTAAGTGATTATTAATATTTAGAAATATTTATTTACCTATTAATAATCCTATAGATTTAGTTTCTAGGTATTTCCTTAAAGCTATTCAATAAGAAGATATAAGAGTTTCTTAACCTCTAGAAGTTTATTTAGAAAAACTAGTAATTATTATACTTATTTTATAATATTAAGATAAAATAAAACTTTATTATATTAATATATATTTATATAATAGAGCTAAAGGTAATAATTTTAGCGTAGGTCAAAAAGCACTCTTTATATTCTCAGTTTACCTTTACTAAAGCTAATTAAGAAGCTTTTAATATTTTACTTAATATTACTAGCTCTTTTTTACTTTTTACTAACTTATTAAGCTAATTAATTAAACTTACTCCTAGATATATCTTTACTTTACTATAAGTTATAATAGTTTGCTTAGATTTTTATATTATTATATTAAGGGAAAAAGTATTATATAAAAGCTATACTTAAGTAACAGTATTTTACATAGTTACTAAGAATAAATAAGATAAGCTATCTAAGTATATTAAGAAGCTTATTAATAAGGAGTTTTTTAAGGTATAGAGTATTATTATATTACTTACGCCTAAACCTAGGACCTTAATTATAAGTATATATAATAGAAGATTCCTATTTGCTAACTACTTTAAGGACTTTCTTTCTTTAACTATACTCTAGACTTAAGTATAATAGGACTTTATTAAGGTTTATAATAAGTAAGACTATAAAGATATAGAGCGCCATAATATTAGTAACTAAGCTATAACTGAGGGATTATAATATATACTATATAGTTTATTATTATATGATCGAAAGAAAAAGGTATTTATAGTAATTTAATATGGTAATTAACTATACTAACTAGTAATAGGGAAAGCTATTAATATCTTAAGAAGCTAGAAATATTTATAATAACGTCTTTAATACTAATATAATATATTAATATTTTGGTCTCTGGCTACTGCATAGTGATTTTACCTGCTTAAGTGCAACAGACCTTCTAACTCCGCGCCTCCTAACAATACACAGCCTTTAGTTATGTAATTATAACTCTCCTAACTATAGCTATATTTATATATACCTATAGTCTCACGATCTTCAACTTTATATTAATAATAACGTAGTTTTGAATTATTTAATAGACTATAAAACTATCGACTTTCCCTCTCGCATACTACTTATACTACTGATACCGCCTCTATTACCGCTTCGTCCGCTAGAAGTCGTTACTATCTTTACTATGCTATCGTTAGCAACGCTCTCTCTATATTATAGTTAGCGTAAGCTATACCTACTAACCCCTAAGGGGCCTAAGCTACCTCTACCTTAATAGTATAGAAGACCTGCTCGAAGAAGGGCTACTCTATAGGGTATATAACAACCTACCTAGCTTCTACTACTAAGTCTACTTACTTAGCTATAATATAATAGTAAGTATCCCCTCTAGGGGTATAAATAAGAGCCCTCTTAAGGGCTATATTAATAATATACTCTCTATATATAATAGAGTAGTTAAAAAAAGAGCCGGTTTTATTAATTATATTAATATTAAACTCTCTAGTAAGCTCTTATATATTATTAGTATTAAAGGGTATACCTCGTATAAGCTTAGTATTTTTATATATAGGGTTTAGTACTAATATAGTTAAGGGATAAGGATAAGGAAGAGGGAGAGGTATAAGGCTTTACTTATAATAATAGAGCTTTTTATACTTCTAGCTATAAGAACCTCTTAGGAAAGACCTCTTTAGTTAAGGAGTTACCTCTTATATAGTAGTATTTACTTTTAATACCTTATTAGAAGGTTAACCTTTTAGGTTAAGGAGTTATCTTATATAATAGCTTTTATAGCACTTTTAGTACCTTGCTAGAAGGTTAACTTTTTAGGTTAAGGAGTTATCTTATATAGTAGCTTTTACCTTACTAGAAGGTTTAATAAGGGCATTTCTAGGCTATAAGAGCCTTAGTAGCCTATTGAGCTCTAATATAATTAGCCCTAGTATAGCGCGCATCTAACTTTATATAGTAATATTTAGAGGGGTTACTTATAAGTAATAGGAATATATAGGGTTCCTATATTATTTTTCTTAACTAGTAGAGGGTATAGGTTAAAATACCTATATAGTATTTCCCGAATTATGCTTCCAAACTAGGTGAATTTATTATAGTCTTTTTGCAAAGGGGCTGCGGCGTAATTCCGAACTTAATATATTAATATTTTACTAGAATTATAACTAATATGATTAGCTATATATCTTATAGAAATTATATAATAATTTTAGGTTTATTTAGAAAATAATAACTCTAGACTTTATAATATTTATTAAATAGCTTAAGACTTCTTATCTATCTAACTAACTTCTCTTCTCCTTAAATACTTATTTAGCCTTACTTATTATATTTATTATTACTCTTAGTTTAATCTTTTAGCTAATATTACTTTTAATACTCTAATCTTTAAAATTAATTAATATTGAGCTTGGAATTACGCCGCAGCCCCTTTGCAAAAAGACTATAACAAATTCACCTAGTTCGTAGGTATAATTTGGGAAATACTATATAGGTATTTTAACCTATACCCTCTATTAGTTAAGGAAAATAATATAGGAACCCTATATATTCCTACTACTCGCAAGCAAACCCTCTAAATATTACTATATAAAGTCAGATACGCGCCGCACCGGGGCTGATTATATCGGAGCCGAACGGGCCACTAAGGCTCTCGTGGCCTGGAAACGCCCTCGCTGAACCTTCCAAATTAATTAATATAATAAAGCTTAGCTTTCCTAGATAATACTTAAAGAGATCTCTAATAATACTAATATTATTAATACTTTTAAAGAGTAATAATATATTATTAGAAAGGCTTTTAAGTACTCTTCCCTTTTAAAAAAAGATAATATTAAGAAATATCTTAGGAGTTTTAATAATATATTAAACCTCTTTTTTATTATTTTAAAAGAGAGTAATATAACTAATATTTAAGCTATATTTAAGGATAAGGATAAGAATAAGGATATTTTTAAATACCTTTATAAATAAGCTATTATTTCTTTTATCTAATACTTAATAGCTAAAATACTCAAGTTAGCTATCCTAGCTAAGCTAGTTACTTATATCTCCTATATTGGAATAAATATCTTACTTATCTATAAGCTACTGTTCTAAGTTAATAATTAAAAAGAAGAGAAGAGTAACTCTACTAATAGATATAAGCTCTTTATTTAATAGTAAATAAATTTATATTATCTTAATTACAATACTTATTTATAATTATCTTACTTATATTTTTATTAAAACTTAATTATAAGATATTTTTATTTATAAGTAGTATTATATAATATTAACTTATAGGTACTACTACTTATAGGTTTATTAACCTATAGGTAATTAAAGTAGTACTACCTATAGGTAGTTTTAGGTACTACCTATATAAGTACCCGTGGGTAGTTAGCAAGCCTATAAGCGCCCTCAACCGGATGGTCACCATATTAGGAGAGAAGTGATTCACTGTGAAATGGGCCGCTTATGCTTCGTCTGAGGATGGCGGAGGAGAGATTTGCAGCACGAATTAAGGAAGTGTGAGTCGGCTAGTGATACAGGGTTAATGAGGAGGGCGAGGCGTAAGGAAGCCGTGTCTGACGGTCCTTAGATGATGGTGAAAGCGGCCGGCTTATACACAATTTCCAAACCAAATCCCCATATGGTTACATTGCCATCGTTTATTCCAACGAAAGAGGTCGTGCCAGGAAGGAAACACGTGGTCTCCCATCCTCAGCATAAGGGACGATTAATTGGCTTTGCGTACGAGTGCAATATCAACAGTAATTGGCAGATTGGTACGTATACTGATTCGTTGCGGGCTGGCGACTCCAACGACCAAGGTTTCAGGGCTCTTCTCCCAGCGGAGGGAGGTAGGCGCCTTTCAATCAGAGTCGACTCTTCCCTTTCACGCCGAATTCACAAGCTCAACACCAAATCGACTCACAAATGCAATAAGAGACACCACAAGTGCAAAAGTTTGCGTGATCAGTGGGAGGCTTGAACTCCCGGCCTTGGCATTACTGAATATGTGGGGTGACATATTAGTACCACGCTCTAACCAACTGAGCTAACCGACCGAACCTCCTTGGTCAAGCTGGAAAGTCAGTGCTGGGAACACTGTCATGGAGCTGAGCAAGACCCTGCCCCAACCTTGATGTGACCTGCCATTGCCGAATTCAACACCAGCATAATAGAGCGGAGACAACGACGGTGCGAGTTTTCTCAAGAGTTCGTCATGACCTCTTGATTGATCCATTCTGAATCTCTAAGAGAGTGTACCGACGTGGAGTGACATTGCCTTATCATCGGTGTGACCACTGCTCCCGCCTCCCGCCTGAAACCTCATGGCCGATGTGGCGTCTGTACCTCCTGATAGCGCCGTATACCAGCCAAATCATTCGCGGGGGCTTTGCCAGTGACAACGTTTACGACACATGGAGCAGAGGAAACTTACAGTATGAAGTTTGCAGCTTCAGCCATACGACAATCGAGAGATCTTATCCACACGGTCTTCGGATATGAACAGCAGAATCAACCAAGCGCGACTCTCTATTTGCGGCCCAATCGCGTTTCACGGTACCCGACGGCGAGGGTTGCATCGCTTGGGAAATGTATCGACGTGCCCCGCGTTTGCAGGTACTTCGGTGCCTTGAGTATTGGAATATGTGCTGGCTGAGGGCAATGTCAGGCTTCGAGGCCATGCGTGAGAACATTCTGCAGTTCCTTCTGCTTTGGCTTAGAGAGGCGATGGCGTCGAGTTCGTGAGTGTGCACGAGGCTCGGATGATCCACCCAATCCACGGCAAGGCAAGGAAGGTCTTTAGGGCTGAGACAGCACCGGCAGCAACCAGAAGTCCCCTCTGAGACTCTTTCTCACGCTCTCCAGTCTGCTGGTCTCAAGCGTCCTCCTCACAACCGCAAACTTCAACCTGCAGCTGGTTCGCAATGCTCAGGTCCTCGCCTCCCTCAAGCCCGTCGGCAACACGTTCGACTTTCGACTACCTCTCCAAGCGCGCTCGCAACGGGCAGTACCACTGGGGCGACATTAACTTCCGCTACCGCTAGTCTGGGACCACGACGTGGACCAACGGCGACTCCGCGGCGGCCCGACAGCCGGTGACCGCCGTGACCGCCGGTTCCGGTGTTCTCGCTTCCTCCCGACTCGGCCCCACTCTTCCCACCGGGCCGTCTAACATCACCCGCGAATAGCTCGACGTCTCCAGCGACCTCGGTCTCCGATTCACGATCCAGAACTCCGGGTCCGTGGCGGTGGAAATCGGCAGCTTGGGCTTTCCCACCGAGTTCAATTCCATCTTCACGTACCGGCTCACTACCGACATGCAGCGACTGTGTTCCCTCTCGGACACCTGGATCGGCATGCACGCCGGCCAGATCCGCGTGGCTCCGATCCGGGGCACCGGCGCCGCCCTCGTCGTGACACCACTTGGCGACACATTCCTGGATGCATACCGCAACCTCTGAGAGACGAGTTACTCCGACACGGGCTACGGCAGCCAGAACTTTGAAGGCTTTTACGAGTGGCAGACCCTCACTATGGCATGGGCCGAGAACTAATGGAAATCCCAGACCCCCTGGAACGCCACCTCCTCCAAAACCCTTCACCCAGGACAGTCTCTGCAGTTCGGCGTCCGCTTCTCCGTTGCCAAGGGCGGCGTGCGCGAGCTGGACGCGACGGCCAGGGGCACCGGAACACCCACTGCGGTCGGCGTCGCGGGCTTCATCGTCCCGCGCGGCGAACCGGCCCAGCTCTTCCTCCGGTCCCAGTCCGCCGTCAAGTCCATCGTCTCCGAGCCGTCGGGTGCTCTGACCGCGATGGCCGTCTCAGAAGGGGGGGAGAAATACATCGTCATCCCCTCCGCCGGCGCGTGGGGCCGCGTCTGTCTGACGGTAACCTACGCCGACGACAAGATCCAGACGATCCACTACTAGGTCACCAAGCCGTCCACTGAGGCCGTCGCGAACCTCGGCTGGTTCCTGACGACCTCTCAATGGTTCGAGAACACCTTGGACCCCTTCGGGCGCGCCCCGTCGGTGATGACGTACGACTACGAGACGAGGTCCATCGTCACGCAGGACTCGCGCGCCTGGGTGGCGGGCCTCAGCGACGAGGGCGGCGCAGGCTCGTTCCTCTCCGGCTTTGTGAAGCAGGCGATCCAGCCCAACGCGGACGAGGTCGCCAAGCTGGAGCGGTTCGTCGATGGGGTCCTCTGGAAGACGATCCAGACAACCGACTTCAGCGTGCGCAAGAGCGTCTTCTTCTACGAGACCGCCGCGGTCCCCGGCTACCTCTACAGCACCGGCATCGACTGGACCAGCTGGACGAGCTGGAACAGGGCCGCGGCGTTCGCGAGGGACAGGCGACCAAGGCGAATGCCCTGTCGGCTAGTATGAGATCGCGAGCGGCGCAGTGGGATTCCGAAGAATTGCCTTATGGAAGCGAGATGGCCTGGGACTCGACTGGCCAAGAGGGCGTTTACTATTGGGCAAAGTGAGACTTTCTTTTGCAAGTGGAACCATGTCATCTCCAGCAGTTGTACTAACCAACTATATCTCAGGTACTCCGGCTACACCAACACGGCAGCCAAGACCGTCAACAGCGTCCTGGGCTTCGAGCAAACCGTCCCCAGCTAGGACTGGAACGGCAACGCCCGCCGATACTGTGGGACAATAAGTAAGTGTTTTTTCTTCTTCTCATTCCCCCGCCTCTTGACGTCCGATCGATCTAACCCAACCCAGTTACGGCGGCAAACTCCGCCGCATCGAACGCCAGATCCACCACTACGGCTCCGGCCTCAACGCCCTCGTCCTCCTCTCCGCCTTCCGCTCCGCGCCGACGGACACCTACCTCATCCGCACCGGCTACGCCGGCTACGCCGGCACGACCGGCCCGCTCTCCAACATCAACCAGGACGGCTTCGCCGCCGCCTCGTTCCCCTCCTGGCCCGACACCCTCAAGTGGGACAGCATCAGCGGCGACCAAGGCCCGGGTTTCCTCGGCCTCGCCCTCGGCCCGGGCACCTACGTCGTCCAGGACGCCGACCTGGGCGGTCTCGTTGCCTTTGGCGGGACAGTGACGACGTCGTCGTCCTCGGGAAGCACTGTGACCGTGGCGACGAAGGACGCGGTTAGGGG
>JAVHLU010003533.1:0-10812 GCA_036785755.1 Colletotrichum ledebouriae
GTATAGAATTAAGTATAATAATAAGGTAAGGAGGAGTAGAGAATTTAATAGTATTAAGGAGATCCTATAGTCCTGAATTCTAATAGATATTATAGTTATAGCTATAGCTAAGTTTAACTTCTCGCTCCTTTATAATAAATTATTAATAGGCCTAGGAATATTATTCTAAAGCTAGGTTTATATACTCTTATTACCCTTTTATAATAGAGCTACCTCTAGAGTTTAACCTTATAGAAATTATAAGCTACTTAAGGCTTTATATTATAAGTTAAGGTAAGAGAATAAGGTTTCTAGATATCTTAATATAATATATAAGTAGAGTAAAAAGGAAAAGAGAATAAGAAGCTAGTTAGGTTTTAATAAGAACTTAAGGTAAATATTATATAAATAGGTCTATAAAGCTAAGGTTAAAGTATATCTAGATATAAAAATTAATACAATCCTTTTTATAAATATCTTTCTCTTTCTCTTTAGAAGAAAGTAATCTAATATTAATAATAGTCTTTTCTAGGAAAAAGGAGAGGAGTAAGAAAAGTCTATTAATATCCTTACTAGGGGCTAGTAATTATAATTTTAATACCCTCTCTCCCTTTCTCTTCTTCTCTCTTATCTTTAAGTTATTAATCTTATATTTATTTAATAAGGAAGAGTAGCTTTAGTATTATTACTAGGAGGTTAAGGATCTTATACTTTCCTAGGCTTAATTACCTTATTATAACTACTAATAGATATTAAAGTTATCTAAGCTATTATTAGATTAAATAGTAGTAAGGGGCGTGCTTTAAATAAATAGGGAGTTACTAATACTATTTCTTACCCTTATCCTTAAAGTTTAGGAATATTATCTCTAGAATTTTAGACTTTAAAACTAAGAGATAAAAATAAGGGAGAATTAGAATAGGTTTTTAAATTATTAATTAAAATAAGTTATAATAAAGGAAACCTTATATATCCCCTAGATCCTCTATCTTAATATACTCCTCTTCTTTCTCTTTTATTATTTTAGGAATCTTAATAACTAGTTATTATCTAGCTTTTAAAGCTTTAATTACTTTCTCTAAATCCCTTAAATACTACTTTAATTATACTATTAAATATAATAAATCCTCTTCTTCTTTTTAATTACTTTCTTTTGGTATTATAGGTTCCTCCTCCTCTTCTTTAAGTATATAATTATTATACTCTTTATTCCCTAGTATTAAGAAGACCTTTACTAGGTTTCTTTCTAAATTAGATTTATAAATATCTAAACTACTTAGTTCCTAATACCCTTTAGAAGCTTAAATAAATTTATAAAGTTAATTTCTACTAAATATCTTTCTAATAACCTTATTACCTATTAATATTACTAATTAATATAATAGAGCTTTTAGAGCTTATAAAAGGATATAGAAGGGGTTTTATTATTAGTAGTTAAGCCTTTTAATAGATAACTTATTAATAGAGCCCTTAATATTAAATACTAGTATTCAATTACCTACTTCTAGTCTCTACTTCCTTATAATCCTCTTATATTAACTATTATAATATTCTATAGTCTTCTTATATTAATATCGCGATGCGGTTCATAGCACTCTCAGCCTTATAAGGCTATAGTAGCTATACGCTATAGCGTGTAATTATATAATCGCGCACTATAGACTATTTTACTACGCTTTCTGCGCGCACTAATCTATAGCTAAGATAGTTACTCCTTATAACTCGCCCTTACCCCTACCTATAGCTTATAATAGTTATAAGCCTAGCTTTATAGCTTATAAATACCCCTCTAACCTCTCTGAGCCTAGGAAAGGGCGAGGGGCTTTTCTCCTATTATCTTTTACTTTTTTTAAAATAACCTCGTAATAATAGCTATATACTCTTTAATAACCTTCTCTCTAGAAGCTAGGCTCTAAGGCCCTACTAACTAGCCTCGCTAGTACCTTAACTTATACTTATCTATATAGAGCGAGAGTATCTAGAAGTATCTTAATCCTAATAGCCCTAATACTAGTAAGCCTTCTAACGCTCTTAAGAGCACTCTAACTATTTAGGAGTTTATAAATAAGTATAATACCTACCTCTAAGCTAAGTATAAGACTAACCTTATTAAGTATAAAGCAGCCCTCTATAAGTAGAAAGCTAAAGAGAATCCCTCTTAGACGCTCTATAAAATAACTAAGCGTAATAACTCTATTAATATTATTAAGAGCGAGGAGTCTAACGCTCCCTAGTAAGCTAGTAGAGCAGGCCTTACTACTCCTAAGCTTATAAAGCTAACCCTACTAACCCCTATTAAGCGCGAGGATATCTAAGACGAGTAGAGCGACGCGCTTAAGTACCTCTCTATTAATAGTATAAACCTCTTATTATAGATCGCCTTATATTATAACTATTAGGCGCTTATCTATTAGACTATTAATATAGTCTACCTCGAGGTAGTAGGGATAAAGCTTAATAATAAGAACGACAAGTCCTAGATTAACCTTTAGAATATACTCTACCTTCTTAAATAATAACTCGCCCGCTCTAATAATAGTATATAGGAATAAATACGCTAAAATTATAAAGATATCCTAAAGCGCGCTAAGTATATTACTTAACTCGCTAAGTAATATAGAGAGTAGTACTATCTCTATAAGCTAGTAGTAAGCTAGAATATTACTAACGCTAAGGGAAGCTATAGTAGATATACTTTTCTTAAGGTAGTATACTATAGGATCGCTCCTATATAAGCCTAGAACTAGCTAGATTTAGTTACTTAAGCAGAAGAGATTAGAACGCCTTACCTCTTACTTAAAGAGCTTAGAATTATCCTTATTACTAAGATCTATAGCGAGCTAGCTTCTACTAAGGGTCCTAGTAGGTCGCTCGGAGTATATACTACCCTTACGGGCTGCTCTAACTTAGAGGATTTACCTCGAGCCTTATAAACCGCTTTAGATACTTCCTTTCTAGTAGTAACGCCTAATAAGATCCCTAGCTACCCCTATAGATAATACTATAGGTAGACCCTATAGGACTATAGCTACGTTTAATAAGTATTTATAGGCTTGCTAAAAGATAGCCTTAAGGATTATAAGATACTAAAGGACGAAGCGTAGCGTATATAGGAGATAGTAATATCCCTATAGTAGGGCTATATTTATAATAACCTTATACGTATAAGATAGATTATAAAGGAGTCTTAGAAGAGCGGTTAATACTTATCTAACTATAGCTATAGCAAACGCCGTAGTAGTAGCTAAGGTAGGTATAATAATAGTAGTAGTAATAGTAGCGCTAGTAATAAAGAGCGACTTCCTAATAACGTTTCCTATTATATTATTAACTAAAGCCTTCTTAAAGACAAAAGCCAAGTAACCTAAGTTTATTCTATAGTATTCACGTTCTTTAAAAGACTATATACTCTCTCTAATAGTATTATTCTAAATAACTACGGAGCTCTCTATATTATTAATAATAAAAGAAAGCTAGTTCTAGGTACCTTTATACGCTCGCGTAATAACGAGGTAATTAAAGTTAGTAGCACGAGCATACTAATTATTAGGAGGGGTACTTAGGTTATCTAGGGCGCGTTCGAAGATACCTTAATAAGTAAAAAGAGCGCTCTAACCTTAAATAACGTTACTATTATTAAAAATATATATACTAACATTATCTTAGAAGCGCTCCTCTTTAAAATAGGTATCTAATATAATAACTATAACTACTCTCTATAGTTTAGCAAGCCGGGTAAGTCTACTTATATAAAGTAGCTACTATATAAGAGTAACCTAGTCTTCTTTAAATATAACCCTATCTCTACCTGCCCGCCTAGTCTAAGTATTCCTATAAGTAGTATAGGTATTATAGCCCTCTTAAACGACTAGAAGCTAATATACCCCTCGTACTACTACGCGGCTAAAAGGTCTAACGATATATAACTATAGCACCTCTAAGCTAGTTACCTAGGCTAGAGCGCTCTTAAACGCCTCGTATATAACGCTTAGGGGGTAAGGATTAAGACTCTATTATATATTTAATATAAATTCTACGCTCGAGCGTATACTTAGTAAGTTATCTCGCGTAGTAAATCTAAGGCTAGATCTCCCTATCCTTACTACTATATAGCTTAGGACCTCTTTAACTACTAAAAGCTTAGCGGACTATACGCCTAGATACTCCTTATTAAAAATAAGTATAGTAGAAGACTTTTTAGAATTCCCCTAGTCTTAAAAGAGCATAACGAAGTATTTAAAGCGCTCCGGATATTTAAACGCTAGGTATAAAGATAGTAGGGACTTACTATCTATAAGATCTATTATAATATTAAGCGCGCTATTATCGCTATATAAGGCTTCACTTAATATAAATAATAAGTAGAGGAGCTTAGAATCGATCTCGAGCTCCTACTAGTAAATACTAAGGAGCCTATAGGTAGTAGAGAGCGCGCTAGCTTAGAAATTATACTAAAAGCGCTCGCAATACTAACTACTACTTACCTACTAAAGTACCTTATCTTAGAGGCTTAGAGAGTAATAATCTTCGTTTTTAATATTAGCCCGCGCGCTATAAATAACTAGTAAAGCCCTATTTAAATAGAACTCGAGTAGTTCTAGAACTATTTCTAATAGTAGTAACTAGACTTCGCGCTTACTACGCACCGAGACCTACGCCTATACTAGGGAGGCTTATATACCTATAGCTATAGAGCTTACCCCCTTAAAGGGAGTTATAAAAAAGGCGTTAGGAGACGCTATTATAAGGTTAACCCTAGGGCCTATCTTAGATACCTTATAGGATATATACTAGAAACGCATAACCTATATAGGATCTAGGTTCCTACGCTCAACTAGGTTATTATTATATATAACGTACGCTTTAACGAGTTAAAATTCTACTCTCTAGATAATAAGAAGGAGGCTATAGATATCTAGAGCGCCTAGATAATCGTTAACGAGGTCGAAATACCTATTAAATCCTCTAATATAGTCCTCAAGACCTTAGGGGTACTTAATAAAGCAAATAGTAACCTTATAATAAATAAATAAACTACTAGTAGGCTTAAGTCCTCTATACTAGCCGCTTCCTATAGTTTAGAAGCGCCTTATACTACTACTATAATATAGCCTAAGAGCGTACTAGCTAGAATATAGAGAGGACTACTTACTCCTAAATAAACTCCTAATCCTAAAAGTATACTAGAATTAAGTTTAAACCCTCTATTAATACCAGAGCCCTACCCTAAAGCGTAGCGCGCTATTACTAAGGGTATAGACCTATATTTACTTATTTTAAACGCTTAAGAACTAACTACTTAAGCGCCTATTAGAGAGGAGAGCTTATAGCAATCCGGATAAGACTCCTCCTTAATAGCTAAAATAGATTCCTAACCTGCTTATTATTAATATTAATAGATTAACTATAGGCCTCTAATATAACGGAGTACTAGAGAGCAGCGCCTAAGAGTCCTTATAACTCTTTATTTAAAAAAGAGCTTACTAGATAACTACTAGAACGCTTTCTTTATAACCTTTATATCTAATTAGTATAAAGCTATTATAAAAAGCACTCTTATATATAAGACTCTATACTCTACTATCGTAGCGTATCTATAGGATAACTCCGAGACACGCCTAAACGCTAAGTAAAAAATAATATACTTTATAAAAGACCTCTTAAAGCCTCTAAGTAACTATTTTAAAGCTAGGAAGCTAAGAGAGCTACTCCGAGGTATATTTTAAGAGGCTATAAATAAGGAAATTAATAAGCTTATAGCTAAGGGGACCTAGCGTATTATTAACTAGTTTAAGGCACGCTTAAAGCCTCTTCCCTTAAAGTAGGTATATACCTATAAGTTCTAAGGCAACCGCCTTAATACCTATAAAGCGCGAATCTATATATAAGGAGATATATAAGATACCTCCTCTCTTAGCTTAACTTATATTACTATGCTTATAGCGCGAAGCCTGCGCGTAGTAGTAGTAATTATAGCCTAGTTTAACTATAAAATACTCTAATTCGACGTTATTAATATATTCCTAAACGCGGATATTAACCTAGATAGAGAGCTAGTTATATACTACCTTCTAGATAGCTTTAAGCAGGCTAGTAAAGTTATAGAGCTTAATAGAGCTCTATATAGTTTAAAGGACGCGCCTCTTCTATAGTATAAGGAATTCTCCGCAGCCTTATATAAGCTCAGGCTCTCTCTATATAATAAGGAGCCCTACTTTTTTTAAGATAAGTATTATAAGGTCCTAATCCTATTCTATATTAATAATATCCTTATTTTATTCTATTAAGACTATACTTCTAAAGCTTAGGAGCTTATACGAGAGATTAAGAAACTATACGAACTATGCGAACTAGGCCCTATTAAATAGTACCTCGGGATATATATTATATAAGATCGAGTAGCTAAAAAGATCTACCTAGTCTATAACTAATATATTAAGACTATTATAGAGCGCTTCAGCCTCTATAATAGTATCTACCTAAGCACTCCTATACTAGTTATTAAGCTTATAAAGAACCCCGGCGAGGCTATGACTACTAAAGTTAAGGACTACTAATTACTTATTAGAAGTATCCTATATATAGCGATAATAATATAACTTAAAGTAGCCTTTACCGTAGTATAACTCTCCCGCTTTCTCACGAATCCAAGCGTATAGTACTTTGCTATAGTAAGGTAGTATATATAGTATCTCTATATAACTCGCTACCTCGCGATCTACTATAGTAGCTCAGGGGGTAATGCAGAGACTCCCTTACTACTAATTGCTAGCGACGCCTTATTTACTAACGACGAAGAGACTTATAGGTTATTATAAGGCTATATAATAATACTCTTTAGAGGCGTAATTTAGTAGAAAGCAGCCCGTTAAGTAATAGTTATAATATTAATAATTAAAGTAGAGCTCCTAAGCCTTAAGCATATTACTAAAGAGACGATAGCCCTTTAAAGGCTATACTATAACCTTACTTTAGAGCTTAGAGACGTTTAGAAAGTCTATTATAATAATTAGCAGACTATTTAACTAGTAGTTAGAGAGGGAGAGCGTATTTTAACCCGCTTATAGTATATTAATATTTAAAATATATAGCTATGCTAAGAGCACGCAAAGGGTACTTTTAAAGTACTCTATATACCTATAGATAAGATACTAGCGGATAGGCTTATAAAAAGCCTCTCCCGAGCTAAGTTTAAATACTTCTAAGCGCTACTAAACCTAGTAAATACTCGCTATATTATTATAACGAAGGAGAAGTAAGTTTAAGAGCATAGAACGAAGCTCTATTAGGCCCGAAGGCTAGTAGATATTATCTATAGGGCTATAGCCCCCCTGCGCGTAATAGCTAGGTAGAAAAGTAATTCTTATAGGTACGCTAGCCCTAGGTATACTAGCCCTATACCTCCCTAAACGCTAAAAAGCAAAGGGTATTAATACCTAAAGGCGTATATTTAATAATAGGAGCGCTCCTTAGCGCAGATAGCTACGATAAGGTAGTTAATAAAGCTATTAGCTACGCTAGTAAGTAGCTTATAGAGAGCTAAAAGGCTTACTAAGCGAGCGCATATACTAGTAATAGTACTACTAAGAAGGGTAGTAGCTATAGAGACCTACTAAGAAGTATTAGCTAAAAATAGCCCTCCTATAGTAGCCTCTAGGCATATAATAACCTAGAGCTCCTCCTCCTCCTCCTCCTCCTACTCCTCCTTCTCCTTCTCCTCCTCCTCCTCAAGAGCAGTCTAGAGGACCTAGCGCTAAAAGGGAAGGGCCTAGATAGATAAGTTAGTACTATACTAAATTATCTCGCGCGCGCCTACGCGCGCGCATAGAATACTTATGATCTAGTTATTACTATTATAAGCCTTATAGTAGTACTTATAGGGAGTAATAGTAGTAGCGGGAAGGGGCTTATAGCCTTAGCTAGCTAGGTAGTAGTAATAGCGCTTACTAGCGCTATAGAAGTAGTAACTAGAGCTCTTACCTATAAGTAGCGAGCAGGTATAGCTATAGTATAAGTGCTCTATTAGCTTACTAGCTCCCTCTAGGATAATAGAAGAAGCGCGGGGCTTCTTAGCGGAGCCCGGGGTCTTCTTACTAGTAATAGGGGTAATCTTTCTCTTTAGTATGCTATAATATATACTAACTATAATCTTCGCCTCCTTAGGCTTACGCTTAGGCTTCTCTAGATAATTATTAGTATCTCTAGATTATATAGAAGTAATATTATAAATATACTAATAGGCTCCTCCTTATCCTTATCCTCTTCCTCCTTAATAGAGGGGGCGCGCTTATACTTATACGCCGGCTTCTTCTTAGGGGCCTTAGCCTCCTCTATTAGAAGGATATTATTAGCTTCTATAATATTAAAAAGCCCTACTAGATAATAATAGTTACTAAAAGGGCTATAGGATAGTAAAATAAAAGACTTATACTTATTAACCTCGTTATCCTTAGCCTCCTCCTACTTAGTAAGAGTAGCTAGCTACTCCTACTCCGCCTTCTTCTTAGCCTTATAGGTCGCCTTAGCCTTAGTAATATAGTTAGTAACTAGTACTACGGATTATTTACGCTTAGGGGCTATTTTTAATAATTATATTAATAGGTATTAATAGATATAGATAGTCCTATATAAAGATAAGTATCTATAATAATTAGCAACGCGCGTAATAATTTTTCGTATATATAAAGGGTTAACTTATAATTATTATAATATTCTAAGTAGAAAAAAGGGGAAAATTAAAGCAGAGGGTAGTATAAGTAATAACTACGCCCGCTTAGCTACTTTTATAGGTAGTTAAGCGCTACTAATAGGATTCTACTACTTACCCGGATTATATTACTATCGCTCGAGTCGCACGTTACTTATTTATACTCTTTAACGCACTTATAAGGGATATTTTTATTTATTTTACGCCTTTAAGGCTATCTATAATACTACTTTATCTCTTTTATATATATTTAAAAATAGTTATAGCTACGCGCGATAATAGATTACTATATTAGCGATATTCGCTACGCAGCTAGGGGGTATATTATAATACAGTTTATAGCACTCTTAGCCTTATAAAGCTATAGTAGCTATACGCTATAGCGCGCGATTATATAATCGCGCACTATAGACTATTTCACTACGCTTTCCGCGCGCACTAATCTATAGCTAAGATAGTTGCTCCTTATAACTCGCCCTTACCCCTACCTATAGCTCGTGACAATTAACTATTAATTATCTTTTTAGCTTATTTTCTATTCTTATTAAGTTATAAGAAAGCTTATAGATATATTTAAACCTCCTCTTCCTTTATTATTATTAAATCTTAATTAAGAACCCTCTAGGTTAGTATTAGGGTTTTAATAGGAGTAATAAGCTTAAACCTATATAATAAGTAGAAAGGGCTAAAGCTAGTTAAAATATAAATACTTAATTAGTTTATAAATAGGGTAGTAGGAAGGTATAGCTAAGGGTTAATATCTCTCTATCCTCTAGTTTATATTAATAATATATAAGTAATTAGCTAATAACTAGTTTTAACTATATTATTAGCCCTTAGGTTATAAGTAGATATTACCTTCCTCCTTATATTATATTTCCTATTAAATTTAATAATAATATCCTTATTCTCTAGTCCTCTATTAATAATAAGTTCGCTATATAATCTATAATAATAGACGATCTCTTCTTAGATAAACTTAGCGATCTTAGCTAAAATTACTCTCTTAAGCTAGTAGGCTTTAAGCTATCTTATTAGTAGATCCCTTATTTTAATAAGGTATTACTTACTTACTCTCTATATATCTAATAATATCCTAGTAAAGGGTGGTCCCTTTAGAGAGCTATAGGTCCTTATATTATCTATATATTAAGCTCTCCTCTTTTAGTAATTAAGGTAACTTTTTAAGGATTTACGAATCTCTATATATATATTAGCTTAGATATAGTAATTAGATAGTCTTCTAGCTATAGCTTACTTACCTTAGTAATTACTCTCTTTATAAGCCTTTATAATTAGTTTCTTCTACTACTTAGTATTATTAATAACTCGTTATAATATTAGCTTTTAATTTATAAGGCTAGTAAAAAGTAAGTAGTTATAAATATAATAATCTAACGCTCTAGTCTTAAAGTTATAATACCTTACTAATTAAATTCCTAGAGGGCGTCTCTATATTATTAAATAATAAGTAATTTATTAAGAGCGTACTAAATAGGTTTATAAATTATTAAGAAGTATATCTAGGATATTTATTATATTACTAATAGCTTCTATATTTATTACTAGGACCTCCTCTATATATTACTTATTATTATAATATTAAGCTTAATTAAAGAAGGAACTAGCTTCTATATTTATAAAGAAGATCTATAAATTAATCTAAGAGTTAATCTCCCCCTTAGCTTCCTTATTAATAGTATTAGAAGGTCCCCGGGGTTTTTATAATAAGCTATTTACTATTATATTTTAAGTATTATAGATATATTATATTTTAAAGTTAAATATTTAAATCTATATTATCTAGTAAATAATAAGGGCTCCTAGGAGGTTTATAGCTACTTTATTAAGTTATATAACTAATATCTAAGCGTCTATCTCTAGGATAAAGTATTATCTATATAAATAATTATATACCCTCTTTAAAGCTTTTAAAATACTATATAATTCCTTCTTCCTAGCGTTATATAATAGCTCTATTTCTAATTAAGTATTACTTTTAAAGCGAGAGACTACGCGCTAGTTATTAATAAATTATCCTAGGACTCTACCCTATCCTATATTACTAGTATTAACTATAAGGTAGATATCTCCTCCTTTAGGGCTATAGTCTATAGTAATAAGGA
>JAVHLU010003534.1:0-10811 GCA_036785755.1 Colletotrichum ledebouriae
ATACTAATAATACGCTCTCTATATATAGTAGAGTAGTTAATAAAGGAGCGGGTTTTATTAATTATATTAAGGCTAAACTCTCTAGTAATCCCCTCTATATTATTTATATTAAAGGGCGTGCCTCGCTCGGGCTTAGTATATTTATATATAGGGTTTAGTACTAATATAGTTAAGGGATAAGGATAAGGATAAGGGAGAGGTATAAGGCCTTACTTATAATAGTAGAGCTTCTTATACTTCTAGCTATAAGAACCTCTTAGGAAAGACCTCTCTAGTTAAGGAGTTACTTCTTATATAATAGCGTTCGTAGCACCTTTAGTACCTTGCTAGAAGGTTAACCTTTTAGGTTAAGGAGTTATCTTATATAGTAGCTTTTATAATACTTTACTAGAAGGTTTAGCGAGGGTATTATTATAAGAGCCTTAGTAGCCTATTTAGCTCTAATATAATTAGCCCCGGTATAGCGCGCGTCTAACTTTATAATATTTAGAGGGTTTGCTTGCGAGTAGTAGGAACGTATAGGGTTCCTATATTATTTTCCTTAACTAGTAGAGGGTATAGGTTAAAATACCTATATAGTATTTCCCGAATTATACCTACGAACTAGGTGAATTTGTTATAGTCTTTTTGCAAAGGGGCTGCGGCGTAATTCCGAGCTTAATATACTCTCTTATCTCCTATAGAGGAGGGGAAATAGAGGCTACTACTAATAGACCTAATATAGTAGTAGGCTTAGACTTTATAGGAGATAATTAATAAGTTAATAATATTAAGAATAAGGAAGAGCTAGATATAACGCTAGGGAGTATAAGGATACGCTAGGATATTAAAGTAATTTAATAAGCTTTTAAAAGCTCTTATAACCTACTAGATAAAGTTAAGTAATAGTTAAACCTAGATAAGGAAGTTATTACTATTTTTAAAGAGTTTAGATTAATTTTTAATAAAATCCTAGAAACTATAATCTATAACGAAGTTACCCCTAAGCTTAATAAGATCTATAAAGCGATTATAAGTATAGGGTATATAGTAGGATATAATAGCTATAGTATTAATTATTAATACTATATTCGCAGACCTAAGAAAAGAATATTAAAGAAGAAGGTACTTAGGAGGAAGTATAAGTTAGTATATTAGAAAGGTATTAAAGCTATTATAGCTATAGATACTACTTTCTCCTATAATAATTAGGAACCTATACTAATAACGCCTATATTACTAATAGAAGATATTAATATAATATATAAGATAAAAGATAAGAAGATTTAACCTATTAATAATATTATATTAAATAGTTTAACCCTAGATAGAGACCTAGAGTAGAAGTTAAAAGCGTAGGTAAAGGCTAAGAAAAACATAATTCTAGATCCTAGCGCCCTATTTATAGGCCTAGTTATACTAAAGTTTTTAACTATTAAGTAAGGAATAAGGCTTATAAGAGCTTAATAAGAAGCTATCCTTAAGACTATTAATTATCTATAGCCTAAAGAAAAGAAGCTCCTTTTAGCTATTCTTATTATAAGTGTCACGGCGCTGAGTTAGACCTCCCTGAATTTCAGGTCACGTGACTTGCGGGTCACGTGATCACTAAGCGACTCTTTAGCCTTCCGAGGCTATGCTAGCCTATAGTTAGACTTTCTCCTTCTCTAACGCAGAATCTACTTAATATAGCGTAACTAAAGTATATTAACCTTTACCTATTCGCTATTTATAATACTATTCTATATTTATCTATCTATTCTCTAGAGATAGAAGTATAATATCTTAACTTACTACTACCCTAACCCTATTAATTAACTAACGCGAGTATAGCACCTAACTAAGCGCTAAGCTAACTAATCTATGCTAACTAACTAACCTAAAATTAATTAATACCCCCCCTCTACTTTATTATTAATATACTAAATAAGTTATAACTAGCTAGCTATAGTTATAAAGCTATAACTACGCTTATGCTTAATACTAGAAGGCTCCTAGAGCCTTATATTAAAACCCTTCGACGCTATTATACCGCGCTACCTAATTATAATACTCCCCTATACGAGGACCTAAAGGTTTTTAACCTAAATAAACCTATATATAAGCAGCTTATTAAAGGCTTATTTATAAACCTTAATATAGAGGGATATAAGAGCTTAGCCTAGAGCGTTATTACTAAGCTATAGAAGTTCCCTAACTTCCTCGTTATTAATTATAATTACCTAGGTAAGGGCTAGAAGGTTACCCTTACCCTTAATAATATAATATAGCTATTTTAGAATAACCCTAATTTAACCCTTACTTAGATTTAAGACTAGCTTATAAAAAGGGCTCCTTAAGGTACTAAGTCTTAAGCCTTATATACTAGATATATTACTATTAGTAATAACCTTTATACGCTATATAATATAGCTCTATACCTAGAATATAAAAATTAAGAGCTCTAGGAGCGCTTAGAGGATACCCACGCTACTATTAATAACGCTAAGTAATCCGCTATACTTAAGCGTTATTAAGAGGAGTATAATTAAGCCTAATATAACGCTACTACTATTATAAAGGAGCATAATAAGGTAAGGGATATTAATAAAGCCCTACTTTAGCGTTTTAGATATAATATAACTACTACGCCCCCCCCTATAAGCCCTCCCTCTAGTAACTATAGCGCTACGCTTTAGGTAATCCTTAATTAAATAATATACCTCGAGAGTTAGGTCCGCTCTAGCTCGCTTATATTAACTACTAGCTATAGTAATACCCGCCCTACTAAGATACCTAAAGTCCCTATCTTTATAGGTACTAAGGGTACTAATCCTAAGTACCTAAAGTTTAATACCTAGCTTTTTTATATTAAGATACGCCTTAATAATAAGGAGTATTATAGTAAATCCTAATACTTTAAGTATATACTCTCGCGCCTTAGAGGAACTACTTATAATATTCTATCCCCTCTCCTCTTAGGTAACCCCCCTTAAATTACTATAGTAGAATAGCTTATTAAAGAACTAAAGGGTATCTTTATAAACCTAGTTTAGTATAATAAGGCTTAAATAAAGCTTAATACCTTTATTATCTTATTTAAGGACGTTTAAGTTAAGCGAGTAACTTTTACTAAACTTACCTATAAGGCTAAGCTCCTAGAATCTTAATAGCGCTAGAAGTTCTATAAGAAGTTACCTACCTCCCTCTAGAATTAGTGCTCTATTTATTATATAAATAGCGCCCTTAACTTCTAGGATTATACTACCTAGGTTTATACTATAGCTTATATTATAGCGCCTCTTAATACCTATTTAGCTAACTAAACTACTATATAAGGCCCCGCCCTAGTAGCCTGCGCTAAACCTTCTAGTAGAGGGAACCCTCGTGCTTAAGCCCGTACTAACTAAAGCTATATCCCCGAGGCTTTATATAAGAAGCTTTATAACTAGGGCGCCTGCTTTATCTATAGTAATACTAGCTATACCTCGCGGGATTACCCTTATAAGAGGGCTAGAGCTACTATAAGTATTACTAAGCTTATTAAGGCTATTAATAGTAACCTAGAGCTAGTAGAAAACTAGAGCCCCTAGCGAAAATAGACTCCCTACTAGGGGAGACCTAAAGAGGTTAGTAATTAGTAATAATATCTATTAACTTATAATAACTAGTTAGTAGTAAGCTACTAGAGAAAGAGTTAGTCCTAGTTTATAATAGATATAGTATTCGCCTTAAGGCCCTTCTTAATACTAGAGTAAATAGCTACGCTTTTATAAATACTTATATAACCCCCTTATTAAGGGATTTTTACTACGCTAAATATAATAAGCTATAGTACCCTATTCTAGCTACTAGTTTTAATAGAGAGCTATTAGATATTATAACCGAGGTATAGATAACCTATATATAAGTAGACCGCTAAGAATTAATATAAATACCCCTATTCTAACTTAATACTAGGAGATATAACCTTATCCTTAGCTACTTATAGTTTAATTACTATAATATTAGCGTAGATATATGCTATTAGCGCTTATACTAGCTAAGTAATACCCCTATAGCCCGGGACCTCCCCTAAATAATTATATAAGATACTAAGGACCTCTTCTAACCTACTAAAATCGATATTAAGTATTAACTTAATATTAAACGCTACTAAGCTGCGTTTAAAGCTAAGGAATAGCTATATAACGCCTAGAAAGCTATAGTAAGTAAGATAAAAGCCCCTATAAAAATTCTATAATAAAGTAATACGCCTAGAGACTTAGGATATAATAATAACTTATAGAAAATAAATATAGTATTAAAGGGAGCATTAACTATAGGTTAGACCTAGCCTATATAGCGTTAGAAGCCTAAACCCCTTACCCTCGAGGCCTAGTAAGTAAAGAGAAATCTTAATATAGCGCTTATTAGTACTATAGAGTTTAAGAGGAACCTAAGATATACTAATATTAAATTAGGTTCTATATCGCTATATAAGCTCGATCTAATAATTATACATAAGCGAGAGGAAGAAGAAAGAGGCGTTAGCTTACTAGAGGTTAATAAAGCTAAAAATTAATAACTAGTTAAGGAGAGACTCCTCCCCTATCTTTAGGGCTAGAGGGACTACTTTAATAAAATAGCTAGTAATACCTTACCTCCTTACTACTCTTATAACTACTAGATTAAACTAGAGCTTAGTATAAAAAAGTAGCTAACTTTCTACTTATTATATAAGTAATTCTTACTAGAACTTAAGGCTACTTAATAATATCTCCTTAAGAACCTAAAAAAGGGCTTTATAGCGCTAGGTAACGCTCTATTTATATCCCTAATACTATTTGTTTAAAAAGCTAATAGGTACTTAAGGTTTTATATTAACTTTTAAAAGCTAAATAGATTTACTAAGAAGGATTAGTACCTACTACCCTTAATTAATAAAACGCTAAGTTAAATTAGCTAAGCTAGGTTATTTATAAAGATCGATATCCGCTAGGCGTTTTACTAAATCTATACTCACTCTAACTTAGAGGACTTAATAACGTTCTATACTTACTATAGCTCCTATAAATATAAGGTTCTACCTTTTAGGCTCTATAATAGCCTAGCGATATACTAATAGTATATAAGTAACACGCTTATAGAGTACCTAGACGACTTCTATATAGTATATATAGATAATATCCTAGTTTACTTAGAGGACCCCCTTTAGTATAAAGAATATATTAGAAAGGTCCTTAATTAGCTACGCTAAGTAGGGCTTTAGGCTAATATTAAGAAGTGCGAATTTAGTATAATTATAACACGCTACCTTAGGTTTATTATTATAACTAAAGGGATTTATTCTAACCCTAAGAAGGTTTCTATAGTAAGGGATTAGTAGCTACTAACTATAGTACGCAGCGTTTAGTCTTTCTTAGGGTTCTATAACTTCTACTACTAATTCGTTACGAATTATAAGAAGATTACTAGGCTACTTACTAAACTTATAGCTAAAGGCGCCCGATTTAACTTTGATAATAACTATATAGTAGTATTTATAATACTAAAAGAGGCCCTAATATTAGCCCCTATCCTACGCTATTAGAAGCCTAAACTACCTACCTAGGTTAAGATAGACGCCTCTAACTTAGTTTATATTACTACCCTCCTCTAATAATAAACTAATAATAGCTTATAGCATCCTATAGCCTATTTCTTAAAGACGATATTACTAATAGAGATAAACTACCCTATTTATAACTATAAGATAATAGTAATTATTCTAGCGCTAGAGGAGTAGAGGGCTAAACTCTCTATAGCTACTTAGCATTTTAAGGTTATTATAAACTACTAACTACTACTCTGTTTTATAACTAAGCGGCTCCTAAATATCTACTAAGCCTACTAGTTAGGTATCTTAGCTAGTTTTAACTTCTATATCTAATACTACCTAGGGTGCGAAAATATACTAGCTAATACCCTCTTATAGAAGAATAAAGACCTCTAAATATAATAAGCTATTTATAAGTCTAACTATACCTAGGTATTACTACTACCTATCTACCTATCCCTAGAGGTAATTAGTAAACTATATTAATTACTTAAATCCGCTTTAAGTTACCCTATAGTAACTATTAACGCTCTAGAGCTAGAGAATAAGTTAAAAAGTTACCTCCTAGTTAAATATATCCTCTAGTTAAACTATAAACCTAATATACTATTACTTTAGCTACTAAGAGTACTTATAGCTACTAAAAAAGAACGCTAGAGAATATAGGAAGGGCTCCTAACTATAGATAAGAAGCTTATAATACTAGAGGAAGAAGACCTATATATAAGGTTAATCTATAAAGCTCACGTTTAGAAGCTTATAACGTACCTAGGTTAGAATAAGACTATTAAACTCCTAAAGGAACGCTATTACTAGCCCTACCTAACTACTAATATTAAGTAGTATATTTATAACTACTATACCTACTACTAAGTATAGAAGCTAAGAGATAAGCCTCTAGGCGAGTTAAAACCCCTACTAATACTAGACTACCCTTAGGAATATATTATAATAGATTTTATATCCTACCTACCTAACTACTATAGGTATAATAATATATTCGTTATAGTATACCGCCTCTTAAAGAAGATAGTCTCCCTCCCCTGCTATAAGACTGTTATAACGCGGGACCTTATATAGTTATACTATACTTATATCTTCTAGTATATAGGTTTCCCTACTATAATTATATCTAATAGGGGTCCTTAGTTTATTTCTAACTTCTAGAACGAGCTCTATAAGATATATAGTATAACTATATAGTTAAGTATAGTAAGTTATACTAAAACTAATAGGTAAATAGAAATTCTTAACTAGTACCTAACTTAATACTTATACTTATAGATAAACTAATTCTAGGATAACTAGAGCGAAATACTCCCTGCTATAGACTTCGCCTAAGTAGTATTATTAAATAAAACTATAAGGCTTATGCAATTTAAAATTAAGCGAGGATACCTACTATAGATAAGTTTTAACTAGGACTAATATATATAGAAGCTCTTAATAACTAAGGAAAAGATTAACTAGGGTAACGCCTAATAATTAGTATAAAACCTCTATAGCGTTTAGGATATTATAAAAGGGAATATAGCTATAGCCTAATAACGTTATACTTATACTATAAATCGCTACTACTAACTTAATAACCTAGCTATTAGTAACTCCGTCTATATATTAATAGAGGGATAGCGCTAAGAAAACTCTTTAAAGTTATTAATACTATAGGATAGCTTATAGCTAATTAAGGCTATAGGGCCCGGGGGGATATAGATACTAGACCTACTAAAGGAATATAACTACTACCCTATATTCTACCTAAGTAAGCTCTAGAAGGCTACTAGTAATCCTCTTCTAGGCTAGTTTAAAACCCCGCTACCCCTTATTAGGTTTAATAATAGGCTAGAATATAAGGTTATATATATAACTACTAGCTAGTTATACTAAAGATAGTTATAATATTATACTAATTAGAAGGGTTATAACTACGATCCTACTTAGTATAACGCTAAGAGTTTTAAGTATACCCCTGCAGCACTATAGGACTTCTATACTACTAACCTAATAATAATAGGACTACTAAAACACTTTTTAGCTTAGCTCTTAGCTACTACGCGAGACGAGGACCCTGCTACTATAGATAATAATAACGCCCCGGTATAAATATAGATAGGGAGGATACTACTAGAGGAATACTAGTATAGTAATAGATTAGTTACTATAGATAGTAATACTAGTAAAGGGGGGGGTAATATCATAGCGCTAAGTTAGACCTCCCTGAATTTTAGGTTATATAACTTGCAGGTCACGTGATTACTAAGCGACTCTTTAGCCTTCTGAGGCTACGCTAGCCTATAGTTAGACTTTCTCCTTCTCTAACGCAGAATCCACTTAATATAGCGCAACTAAAGTATGTTAACCTTCGCCTATTCGCTGTTCGTGACATAAGAGAGAAAGCCTTAGCCTAGGAATTTAAGTATTATAGCTTTATATATCCTTCTATTATACCTCTATAGATAATTTAAATAATACTATATAAGGCGTAGTAAGCGAAAGGAATCCTAATATTAAGAGGACTAGAGTAGGATATTATTATAATTCTAAAGGATAGACTAGAGAAGGGTATCCTTAAGTAAAGTTATATAGCTTATTATAATCTATTCTTCCTTATATAAAAAAAAGATAGTAAGATAAGGCTTATTAACTTAGTAACTAAGATAAATATAGTTATAATACGAGACGTAGTACTACTCCCTT
The DNA here is from genome assembly GCA_036785755.1 of Colletotrichum ledebouriae. NCBI lineage: Eukaryota > Fungi > Ascomycota > Sordariomycetes > Glomerellales > Glomerellaceae > Colletotrichum > Colletotrichum ledebouriae. The sequence goes on from JAVHLU010003534.1 coordinate 8,234, forward strand.
TAGTAAATAATTTTTTAGAAGACTTCGCTATATATTAATTATTATTACTACTAGACTTCTTCTTAGGATGTAACTAAGTCCTATTAAACCCTATAAGTAGAGATTTAATAACGTTCGCATTACCTATTAGACTATTATAGATATATATATTACCTTAAGGAGTAATAAATTCAATCGCTTAGTTTATACGGGTTATAATTAGAATCTTATATAACTTTATCCCTAGCTACTATAAAGCCTTCCTTAATAATATTACTATTAAAGGACCGACTTTATAATATAATAAAGAAGAGATCGAGTCTTATCTAGGGATTTATAGATTTATTTTAGAATACTTATAGAATATTAATAAAGTCCTAGTTAATTTAGAGCTAGCGGAGTATATAGTAGTAGTAATTAAGTTATAATAAGCCTAGGAAGTAGGAACAATTATTAGCTATATTTATAGTACTAATAGGCGTTATCTAGAGGAAGCGAAGATAGTTAAGATCTATAAATAGGCTACCTATACTAATTTCATAGAGTTAAGGGCTTTCCTTAGGATTATAACGTTCTATAGATCCTAAGTAAAGGATTACTCTACTATTATAAAGCTTCTTACTAACTTACTTAAGAAGGATATCTTATTTAGCTAGGAGGAAAAGTAATAAATAGCTATAAATACTTTAAAGGTAATACTTATAAGAGCTCTAATCCTTATTACTATAGACTATAGCCCTAAAGGAGGAGATATCTACCTTATAGTTAATACTAGTAATATAAGATAGGGCGGAGTCCTATCTTATTTTATTAATAACTAGCGCGTAGTCTCTCGCTTTAAGAGTAATACTTAGTTAGGACTAGAGCTATTATATAATATTAGGAAGAAGGAATTATATAATATTCTAAAAGCTTTAAAGAGGGTATATAATTATTTATATAGATAATACTTTACCTTAGAGATAAACGCTTAGATATTAGTTATATAACTTAATAGAGTAGCTATAGACCTCCTAGGAGCCCTTATTATTTACTAGATTATATAGATTTAAATATTTAACTTTAAAGTATAATATATCTATAGTACTTAGAATATAATAGCGGATAGCTTATTATAAAAACCCCGGGGACCTTCTAATATTATTAATAAGGAAGCTAAAGGGGAGACTAACTTTTAGATCGATTTATAGATCTTCTTTATAGATATAGAAGCTAGTTCCTTCTTTACTTAAGCTTAACGCTATAATAATAAGTAATATATAGAAGAGGTCCTAGTAGGAAATATAGAGGTTATTAGTAATATAATAAATATCCTAGATATACTTCTTAATAATTTATAAACCTATTTAGTATGCTCCTAATAAATTACTTATTATTTAATAATATAGAGACGCCCTCTAGGAATTCGACTAGTAAGGTATTATAACTTTAAGACTGGCCTCTAGCTACTGCATAGTGATTTTACCTGCTTAAGTGCAATAGACCTTCTAACTCCACGCCTCCTAATAATACATAGCCTTCGGTCACGTGATCCTTTCCTAACTATAGCTGTACTTATATGTACCTATAGCCTCACGATCTTTAACTTTATATCGATAATAACGTGGTTTTTAATTTTTTAAACTATAAAACTATCGACTTTTCCTCTCGCGCACTACCCGCGCTGCCATTAAATACCGCCTCTATCACCGCTTTATCCGCTAGTAGTCCTCTTATTCGATCAGGTTAGCTAACGCCTTTGTAGTAGCTATGCTATTATTAGTAACGCTCTCTCTATAAGTAGTCGGCATAAGCTATACTTACTAATATTTAAGCCCTAAGGGGCCTAGGCTACCTCTGCCTTAATAGTATAGAGGACCTGCTCGAAGAAGGGCTACTCTATAGGGTATATAATAACTTACTTAGCTTCTACTACTAAGTCTACTTACTTAGTTATAATATAATAATAAGTATCCCCTCTAGGGGTATTAATAAGAGCCCTCTTAAGGGCTATATTAATAATATACTCTCTATATATTATAAAGTAATTAAAAAAGGAGCGGGTTTTATTAATTATATTAATACTAAACTCTCTAGTAAGCTCTTATATATTATTAGTATTAAAGGGTATACCTCGTATAGGCTTAGCGTTTTTATATATAGGGTTTAGTATTAATATAGTTAAGGGATAAGGATAAGGAAGAGGGAGAGGTATAAAGCCCTACTTATAGAGCTTCTTATACTTCTAGCTATAAGAACCTCTTAGGAAAGACCTCTTTAGTTAAGGAGTTACCTTTTATATAATAGTATTTATAGTACTTTACTAGAAGGTTAACCTTTTAGGTTAAGGAGTTATCTTATATAGTAGCTTTTATAGTACCTTTAGTACCTTACTAGAAGGTCGACCTTTTAGGTTAAGGAGTTATCTTATATAGTGGCTTTTATAGTACCTTACTAGAAGGTTTAGCGAGGGCGTTACTATAAGAGCCTTAGTAGCCTGTTTAGCTCTAATATAATTAGCCCTAGTGCGGCGCGCGTCCGACTTTATATAGTAATATTTAGAGGGTTTACTTGCGAGTAGTAGGAATATATAGGGTTCCTATATTATTTTCCTTAACTA
>JAVHLU010003535.1:0-10810 GCA_036785755.1 Colletotrichum ledebouriae
AATAAGAGCTAATAAGAGCTAATAAGAGCTAATAAGAGCTAATAAGAGCTAATAAGAGCTAATAAGAGCTAATAAGAGCTAATAAAAATAATATAAACTAAACTAAGCTATATAGACTTATATTTATTTAAACCTAGGATAAATTAACTTAACTTTATAAAAGACTAATTAGATTTAAGCTTTTAATATATAGGGGTTTAATAGTAATAAGAGAGTTCTTTTTCTTAGGCAGGCCTAGCTTCTTAAAACGTAAAGATTAACCTTCCTAATAGAAGGTATAAAACTTTAAAATATAGTATAAGGTAGTTATTAAGAACCGCTATTAATCTTTAAAGGACCTCCTTATATATCTTCTTTATAAGGTACTTATAGACTTTAAGTAGTATATAAGCTATAAAAATAAATAACTACTCCTTAGTATAGCTCATAATATACTTACCTTCTATCTTTTATTATCTCTTTTAGTATATATAGCTCTAATAAGAGCAGGAGGTATAGAAAATACTATATAGTAAGAAGAGAGTATTATATAAAGAGACTATTATACTATTTACCTATATTAAATACTAGATATTATAGTTACTATCCTATTAGAAGACCTAATAGCTAGCGCTCCCTAGTATAGAGAATAGAATATATAATATTACTAATTAGATTTATTCTATCTATACCGTAACCTTACTAATAGAAGTGTTCTCCTTAGAGCTAGCTATGGCTAGCGCTCCCAATTATTTAGAGCCCTCTATTAACTTCCCCTCTTTCTATTTTATATTAACTATTATTTTACTAATTTTAACTCTTATAAGTCTTTCTAGCGAATTTAATATCTTTAATATTATTTAGCACCTTCTAGTATTTATACTAACCTCGCTACTTCTCCCTCTTTTAGCCTCCTCTTTAATACTTAAATCTACTACCTCTAACCCTCTATTTGAATTACTAATAGTAATAACCTAAGATAATAATAATAAGCTCTAACTACGTATTATAAGAGGGTATTAATAAGCCTTAATTACCTATTAAAATAAATTCTTATAATCTTAAATAACCGCCTTAATTATAATATTAATATAATATTTATATTATTATAAGGCTATTTATAGCTTTAATCTTTATAACCTTTACATATTATAAGCCCTAACCACTTATATAAGATAGCTGTAAAAGGATTATAGCTTTAACTTCTATAATCACTACTAAATTAGGTTTATTTATACTTATCAAAAAGTTAACCTTCTAACTTTAGGCTAGTACCCCCCCCTCCTCTATTTAAACAACTTCTCTCCTACCTTCCTCCTCCTTATAACCTTATTAATTATAACTTTATAACTTTATAACCTTAACTTCTTAACTTTACCCTACTTGTATTATATTTCTTATATCTAAGTTATAATAAGTATTAAAAAGCCTTTAGTAGTAACTACTCTATTAGTAATAAAGGTCTAGTAGATCTATCTTAATTAGCTTATATTAATAGTATTTATTTCTTTAGAGTAAAAAGGTATACAATCGGGTTTTATTAAAAACTACTTAGATTAATCAATTATAATTAGTTATTTATATTATTATAACCTTAATTCTTCCTCTTCTTATCTCCTTAAATCTATTAATTCTATTACTTTAAAATCTATTCTAGATTGAGCTCGGAATTACGCCGCAGCCCCTTCGCAAAAAGACTACAACAAATTCACCCAGTTCGCAGGCACAATTCGGGAAACACTATATAGGTATTTGACCTATATCTATTCTAGATAATAAGTAATGAATAATCCCCTCTTTAGGGTTAATAAGATCTAGTAAGGTAAGTAAGTAGGTATTTTAAACCCCTCCTCTAAGTAATCCCTTTATTAAGAAGGTCCCCCTTTTAGAGAAGCCCTTTAAGTAATCCTTTAAACTTTTCTCTCTTTTAACCCTTTCCCTCTAAGTAATTCCTTTATTAAGAAGGTCCCCTCTCTAGGGAAGTCCTCTTTATAATACCTCCTTAGGTCCCCTCTTTAAAATAGTAAGTAATCCTTTCTAAAAGGTTCCCTCTTTAGGGAAATAAGTAAGGATATTATATAATGGAGGAACTAAGTTGTTAATAAGAAAAAGATTAAGTAATAATATTGATAAGCTACTCTAAGGTTACGTTACGTAATCGATAGCTTAAAGGGAAAATAATAGGTATACATAACTTAGCATTAAAGTCTCTAAGTAAGTAAGAGAGAGAGTATTCTAGGGGGATAGGCTAGTTACTTATACTTAAGCCTTAGATTCTAGAGCCTTCTTTATATAGTATTGAGCTCGGAATTACGCCGCAGCCCCTTCGCAAAAAGACTACAACAAATTCACCCAGTTCGCAGGCATAATTCGGGAAATACTATATAGGTATTTTAACCTATACCCTCTATTAGTTAAGGAAAATAATATAGGAACTCTATATATTCCTACTACTCGCAAGCAAACCCTCGTATAAAGTCGGATACGCGCTATACTAGGGCTAATTATATTAGAGCTAAATAGGCTACTAAGGCTCTCGTAGCAACGCCCTCGCTAAACCTTCTAATAAGGTGCTATAAAAGCTACTATATAAGATAACTTCTTAACCTAAAAGGTCGACCTTCTAGTAAGGTACTAAAGGTAAACGCTATTATATAAGAGGTAACTCCTTAATTAAAGAGGTCTTTCCTAAGAGGTTCTTATAGCTAGAAGTATAAGAAGCTCTATAAGTAGGGCCTTATACCTCTCCCTCTTCCTTATCCCTTAACTATATTAATACTAGACCCTATATATAAAAACGCTAAGCTTATATAAGGTATGCCTTTTAATATTAATAACGCGCGAGAGCTTACTAGAGAGTTTAGTATTAATATAATTAATAAAACCTGCTCTTTTTTTAACTACTCTATTATATATAGAGAGTATATTATTAATATAGCCCTTAAGAGGGCTCTTATTAATACCCCTAGAGGGGATACTTACTATAATATTATAGCTAAGTAAGTAGACTTAGTAATAGAAGCTAGGTAGGTTATTATATACCCTATAGAGTAGCCCTTCTTTAAGTAGGTCCTCTGCACTATTAAGGTAGAGGTAGCCTAGGCCCCTTAGGGCTTAAATATTAGTAAGTATAGCTTATGCTAAATAGAGAGAGCGTTACTAATAATAGCATAGTAAAGATAGTAACGACTTCTAGTAGACAAAGTAGTAATAGAGGCGGTATTAGTAGCGCGGGTAGTGCGCGAGAGGAAAAGTCGATAGTTTTATTAAGCTTGGAATTACGCCGCAGCCCCTTCGCAAAAAGACTATAATAAATTCACCTAGTTCGCAGGTATAATTTAGGAAATATTATATAGGTATTTTAACCTATACCCTCTACTAGTTAAGGAAAATAATATAGGAACTCTATACGTTCCTATTACTTATAAGCAAACCCTCTAAATATTACTATATAAAGTTAGATACGCGCTATACTAGGGCTAATTATATTAGAGCTAAACGGGCTACTAAAGCTCTCGTGGCCTAGAAACGCCCTCGCTAAACCTTCTAATAAGGTGCTATAAAAGCTATTATATAAGATAACTTCTTAACCTAAAACGTCGACCTTCTAGTAAGGTGCTAAAGGTACTACGAACGCTACTATATAAGATATAACTCCTTAACTAAAGAGGTCTTTCCTAAGAGGTTCTTATAGCTAGAAGCATAAGAAGCTCTACTATAAGTAGGGCTTTATACCTCTCCCTCTTCCTTATCCCTATAACCTATAATAAATCCTTAACTATATTAATACTAGACCCTATATATAAAAACGCTAAGCCCGCGCGAGGTATGCCCTTTAATATTAATAATATGCGAGAGCTTATTAGAGAGTTTAGTCTTAATATAATTAATAAAACCTACTCCTTCTTTAACTACTCTATTATATATAGAGACTATATTATTAATATAGCCCTTAAGAGGGCTCTTATTAATACCCCTAGAGGGGATATTTATTATTATATTATAGCTAAGTAAGTAGACTTAGTAGTAGAAGCTAGGTAGGTCGTTATATACCCTATAGAGTAGCCCTTCTTCGAGCAGGTCCTCTATATTATTAAGGTAGAGGTAGCCTAGGCCCCTTAGGGGAATATTAGTAAGTATAGCTTATACTAACTACTTTAATATAGAGAGAGCGTTGCTAATAATAGTATAGCTACTAGTAGATAAAGTAGTAATAGAGGCGGTATTAGTAGCGTAGGTAGTGCGCGAGAGGAAAAGTTAATAGTTTTATAGTTTAAATAATTAAAAACCACGTTATTATTAATATGAAGTTAAAGATCGTGAGGCTATTAACGGGTATATATAAGTGCGGCTATAGTTAGGAAAGGTGGTTAGTAATTACGATTACGTGACCGAAGGCTATGTATTGTCAGGAGGCGTGGAGTTAGAAGGTCTGTTGCACTTGAGCAGGTAAAATCACTATGCAGTGGCCAGAGGCTGTCGATAGTTTTATAATCTATTAAATAATTAAAAACCACGTTATTATTAATATAAAGTTAAAGATCGTGAGGCTATTAACGGGCATGTATAAGTATAGCTATAGTTAGGAAAGGTAGTCGGCAAGATCACGTGACCGAAGGCTATGTATTATCAGGAGGCGCGGAGTTAGAAGGTCTGTTGCACTTGAGCAGGTAAAATCACTATGCAGTGGCTAGAGGCCCGGAATAGTATTTATAATTAAGGTATAAAGATTAGTCTAAACATTTTATATAACTTCTAAATACAGCTCTATTACTTCTTCCTCATAGCTAATAATACTAATACCTCATTCTCTCCTATTCCCTCTTTTTCCACTTTACCTTAATATTAATTAGTAAATCTAATCCCTAATGACTTTAAGACTGTTATTAGTTATAAGATATATAGTTAGGTTAAGTCCTTTAACTCTAAAGAGACTAACTAGGCTAAGATCGCTAGCTATATTACTTATTATATTAATTAATACCTTAAGTATTATATCTAAAGCTATTAACTATAGGCTAACGTTAAGGAAAACCTCTAGGAGATTATTAAGATCTTTAACTATATAGATACCTATATTATTCAAGCCCTTTAGAAAGTCCATGTTACTAATAGTATATTTATTATTTATAGTAATAATTACATGAAGGATAATATTACTAATATTACTTCATAATCTAACTTCTGCCTATAGAGTAATAATAACCTTAACTTAGTTAAATTATAATACCTAATAATTCTTAAAAGGTATAGTTTAAACCCTAGTTTCTTTATAGAGATTATATAAGATACTAAAACCCCTCTTTTTCGTATTATTAGTACTACTATATAATATTAAAAGCCCTTTATTACCCCTATATCCCTTATATATTAGACCCCTTATCCCCCTCTAGTAGAGACTACCTAACACCCTTTATTCTAAAATACTAGGAATAATACCTAAGGTTATAACTTTATAAAACCTCCAAGTTAGAACTAATAAACCTAATTCCTACTAACTAAGATCCCTTCATTATACTAACCTAAGAGTCTTACTAAGGTTTATAGTAATAATAACCTTAATTATAATAATAATAAAATAGGCATATTAAACTTTAAACTCTTTTTTTTAGGATTATTATACTAAAGCTAGTGTATTCCTATAGTAGTATAGTAAAGCGGTTTCCCTTATAATAAAAAGAGATACCTAAGAGTACTATTTCTAATATATTACTTCTAAATACCCCCTATTACTCTTTACTAAGGTAGTTATTAAGTTTGGAATTACGCCGTAGCCTCTTTACAAAAAGACTATAATAAATTCACCTACTTCGTAGGTATAATTTAGGAAATTCTATATAGGTATTTTAACCTATACCCTCTACTAGTTAAGGAAAATAATATAGGAACCCTATATATTCCTATTTAGAAGTAAACCCTTATATAAAGTTAGATATAAGCTATACTAGGGCTAATTATATTAGAGCTAAACGGGCTACTAAGGCTCTTGTAGCCTAGAAACGCCCTTATTAAACCTTCTAGTAAGGTAAAAGCTACTACGCGAGATAACTCCTTAACCTAAAAGGTTAACCTTCTAGTAAGGTGCTATAAAGGCTATATGAGATAACTTCTTAACTTAAAGGGTTAACCTTTTAGTAAGGTAAATATTATTATATAAGAGGTAACTCCTTAACTAAAGAGGTCTTTCCTAAGAGGTTCTTATAGCTAGAAGTATAAGAAGCTCTACTACTATAGGTAGGGCTTTATACCTCTCTCTCTTCCTTATCCTTATCCCTATAACCTATAGTAAATCCTTAATTATACTAGGGAGCGCTAGCGATAGCTAGCTCTGAGGAGAATACTTCTATTAGTAAGGTTATACTATAAGTAGAAGAAATCTAATTAGTAATACTATATATTCTATTCTCTATACTAAGGAGCGCTAGCTATTCGCTCTTCTAATAAGGTATTAATATAATGCCTAGTATTTAATATAAGTAAATCGTATAATAATCTCCATATATAGTAGTCTCCTCTTAATATACTATTTTTTATATATCTCCCGCTCTTATTAGAGGTATATATATTAATAGAGATAATAAGGGATAGGAGATAAGTATATTATGAGCTATACTAAGGAGTAGTTATTTATTTATATCGCTTATATACTACTTAAAGTCTATAAGTACCTTATAAAGAAGATAAATAAGGAGATATTTTAAAGATTAAAGGTAGTCCTTAATAACTACCTTGCTGAAGGTAATCCTTAATAACTACTTTATATTATATTTTAAAGTTTTATTTATTAAGTCTAGTCGTAGCTAACTCTATCTAACCTTAGTAAGGGTATAAATATATTAGGAAGTACTTATTCCTACTAGATACTAGCTCCTATACTTACTAGAGGTATATATACTAATAGAGATAATAAGGGATAAGAGGTAAGTATACTATAAGCTATACTAATAAGTAGCTTTTTATTTTTATAGCTTATATACTATTTAGAATCTATAGGTACCTTATAGAGAAGTAGTACTAGTAAGCTATATTTAACGAACTAGACTTTCTTATTAGGATTTATAGCGGGGATAATTACTAAATTAGTAAATAGTATAGTAATCTCCTTATATAGTACTCTCTTCTTAATATATAATCTATTATATACCTCCTACTCTTATTAGAGCTATATATATTAAGAGAGATAATAAAGAGTAAAAAGTAAGTATACTATAGATTATACTAAGGAGTAGCTATTTATTTTTATAACTTATATACTACTTAAAACCTATAAGTACTTTATAAAAAAGATAAATAAGGAGATCCTTTAAAGATTAAAAGCAATCCTTAATAACTATATTACTAAAAGCAGTTCTTAAAAACTACTTTATATTATATTTTAACGTTTTATTTACTAAGTCTAGTAATAGATAACTCTAACCTTAACATAAAGGTATGAATATACTAATAAGTACCTATTCCTACTAGCTACTAGGTAGAGCCTTATTATATATATAGGGCTTATTAATAAAGGGCTAATAAGGGCTAATAAGGGCTAGTAAGGGCTAATAAGAGTAATATAAACTAAACTAAGCTATATAAACCTATATTTATTTAAACTTAGGATAAATTAGCTTAATTCTTAAAAAGACTAATTAGATTTAAGCTTTCAATATATAGGGGTTTGATAGTAATAACAGAGGTTTTTTTTCTTAAGCAGGCCTAGCTTCTTAAAAGGTAAAGATTAACCTTCCTAACGGAAGGTATTAGTGTTAAACCGTATATATAAATATACTATGCTTAAGCGAGGTATATCTTTTAATATAAATAATATATAAGGGATTATAAGAGATTTTAATATTAATATAAAATGAAACCCGCTCCTTTATTAACTACTCTACTATATATAGAGAGTATATTATTAATATAGCTCTTAGGAGGGCTGACCTTAATACCCCTATAGGGGACTCTATAAGGTATAATAATATTAGAGCTAAGTAAGCTAACTTAGTAGTAGAAGCTAAGTAGGTTATTATATACCCTATAGAGTAGCTCTTCCTCGAGCAGGTCCCCTATATTACTAAGGTAGAGGCGGCCTATTAGGGGTTAGTGAGTATGGCTTGCGCTGAATAGAGAGAGCGTTGCTAACGATGGTATAGCTAGCGGACGAAGTAGTAATAGAGGCGGTATTAGTAGCGTAGGTAGTGCGCAAGAGGATAAGTTAATAGTTTTATAGTTTAAATAATTAAAGACTGCGTTATTATTAATATAAAGTTAATAATCAGGAAACTATAGGTATATATAAGTATAGCTATAGTTAGGAAAGTTATAATTATATAACCAAAGGCTATATATTATAAGGAGGCGCGGAGTTAGAAGGTCTATTGCACTTAAGTAGGTAAAATCGCTATGTAGTAGCTAGAGGCCACTAAGGTAGTTATATAGATAAAGGAATACTTCACAATTAAGAGATTTTATATTACTAATAATGAATTATAAGATAATACTATATTACCTAATCTTATGCCTTCCGTTAGGAAGGTTAATCTTTACCATTTAGGAAGCTAGGCCTACCTAAGAAAAAAAGGCTCTCTTATTATAATCAACCCCTACATATTAAAAGCTTTAATCTAATTAGTCTTTTAAGGGATTAAGCTAATTAGTTCTAAGTCTAGATAAATATAGGTCTATATAGCTCTTTTCTATCTATTAGCTCTTGTTAGCTCTTATTGGTAGCCCCCTTATATATAATAGGGTACTAGCTAGTAGCTTGTAGGAACGGGTACTTACTAGTATATTTATACCTTAATTAAGGTTAGATAGAGTTAGCTATAACTAGACTTAGTAGATAAAACCTTAGAATTTAATATATAGCCCTTATTATTAAGGACTACTTTGAAGCTCTATAGGACCTACTTACTTATTTCCTTCCTAAGGTACCTATAGATTTCAAGTAATATATAAGCTATAAAATTAAATAGCTATTCCTTAGTATAGCCTATAGTATACCTAACTCCAATCTTTCATTATCTCTCTTAGTATTTATAGCTCTAATAAGAGTAACAGGTATATAAGAGATTATATATTAAGAGGAGATTATTATATAAAGAGATTACTATATTATTCGCATATCTAGTAATTATCCCTACTATAAATTCTAATAAGAAGATCCATTTCTTTAAGTATATAATAAGTACTTATTGGTATATTTATATCCTTATTAAAGTTATATAGACTTAGCTATAACTAGGCTTAATAAATAAAACCTTAAAATATAATCTAAAGCCCTTACTATTAAGAACTACTTTAAGCTTTTTAGGACCTACTTATTAATCTTCCTTATAAGGTACTTATATATTTTAAGTAATATATAAGCTAGCTCTTATTATTAAGGACTGCCTTTAAGCTATAAAAGACCTACTTACTTATTTTCTATATAGGGTATCTATAGATTTTAAGTAATATATAAGCTATAAGAATGAAAGGCTACTTATTAGTATAGCTTATAATATACTTACCTCCTATCCCTTATTATCTCTATTAGTATGTATACCTCTAATAGGAGCAAGAGGTATATAAAAGACTATATATTAAGAGAAGACTACTATATAAGGAGATTACTATACTATTTACTTATATTAAATACTAGATATTATAGTTAATATCCTACTAGAAGAGCTATCTATTCCCTTTAGTACTTTAGTTATATTTAGTCCTTTCTTTACCTTATATTCTACTATTCTAATTATATTATTTTCCCCCCTTATATACCCCTTAATACCCGTACCTAATAATATATATTAAAGATACGCTATAAGCACTTATAGCTTATTTTACTTACTCTGGCTATTTTCTCTCTATAGACCTCTCTTTCGTATTCTATTCCTTTATATAATACTTAGTATCTAGTAACTAATTATATTATAAAGCCTAATAAGAAAATCACTTCGTAGATTACAAGCCCTTATATATATCTCGAAGCTGCGATTAGCCTTAGAATATTAAAATATAGAGAATAGAATACCTTCCGTTAGGGAGGTTAATCTTTACCTTTTAGGAAGCTAGGGCTACCTAAGAAAGAAACTCTCTTATTACTGTTAAACCCCTATATATTCAAAGCTCGAATCTAATTAGTCTTTTAAAGAATTAAGCTAATTCGTTCTAAGCCTAGATAAATATAGGTCTATATAGCCTAGTTTAGTCTATACTACTCTTATTAGCTCTTATTAGTAGCCCCTATATATATAGTAGGGCTCTAGCTAGTAGCTAGTAGGAATAGCTAGTAGCTAGTAAGAATAGGTACTTACGAGTATATTTACGCTTTACCTAAGGCTTAATAGAGTTAGCTATAACTAGACCTAGTAGATAAAGCTTTAAGATATAGTATGAGGTAGCTATTAAGGACTACCTTTAAGCTTTAAAAGATCTTCTTACTTATCCTTTTTATAAAATACCTATAGATTTTAAGTAATATATAAGCTAGAAACATAAATAGCTACTCCTTAGTATAGCTTATAGTATACTTACCCTCTATTCTTTATTATCTATCTTAGTATATATACCTCTAATAAGAGCGGGAGGTATATAAAAGATTACGCGTTAAGAGGAGATTACTATATAAGGAGACTACTATACTATTTACTTATATTAAATATTTAATATTATAGTTAATATCCTATTAGAAGGGCTATCTATTTCCTTTAGTATTATAGTTATATTTAGTTCTTTCTCTGCTCTATACTCTACTACTTTTATTATATTACCCCCCCCCCCCCCCCCCCCCTATACCCCTTAATACCTTTACTTAATAATATATATTAAAAACGCGCTATAAGTACTCATAGCCTATTCTACC
>JAVHLU010003536.1:0-10798 GCA_036785755.1 Colletotrichum ledebouriae
CCCCCCCTTTCTCTTAAATACTTTCGCTAGGTATTATAGGTTCTTCCTCCTCTTCCTTAGGTATATAATTATTATACTTTTTATTCCCTAGCGCTAGGAAGACTTTTATTAGGTTTCTTTCTAAATTAGATTTATAAATATCTAAATTACTTACTTCTTAATACCTTTTAGGAGCTTAAATAAGTTTATAAAGATAATTCCTATTAGATATCTTTTTAGTAATCTTATTACTTACTAATATTACTAATTAATATAATAAAGCATTTAGAGCTTATAATAAGATATAGAAGGGGCCTTACTATTAGTAGTTAAGCTTTTTAATCAATAATTTATTAAGACAACCCTTAATATTAAATACTAGTATTAAATTACTTACCTCTAGCCTCTCCTTCCTTATAATCCTCTTATATTAACTATTATAATAATCTATAGTTTTCTTATCTTAACTATTAATTATTCTTTTAGCTTATTTTCTATTCTTATTAAGTTATAAGAAGGCTTATAGATATATTTAAACCTCCTCTTCTTTTATTATTACTAAATCCTAATTAAGAACCTTCTAGGTTAGTATTAGGGTCTTAATAGGAGTAATAGGCTTAAATCTATATAAAAGATAGAAAGGGCTAAAGCTAGGTAAAATATAAATTCTTAATTAGTCTATAAATAAGGTAGTAAGAAGGTCTAGTTAAGGGTTAATATCTCTCTCTCCTCTAATCTATATTAATAATATATAAGTAATTAGCTAATAACTAGTCTTAACTACTCTATTAGCCCTTAGGTTATATATAGATATTACTTTCCTCCTTATATTATACCTCTTATTAAACTTTATAATAGTATTCTTATTCTCTAGGCCTCTATTAATAACGAGTTTATTATATAGTCTATAGTAATAAATAATCTCTTCTTAGATAGACTTAGCGATCTTAGCTAAAGTCGCTCTCTTAAGCTAGTAAGCTTTAGGCTATCTTATTAGTAGATCCCTTACCTTAATAAGGTATTACTTACTTACTCTCTATATATCTAATAAGATCCTTATAAAAAGTAGTCCCTTTAGAGAGCTATAGGTTCTTATATTATTTATATATTAAGCTCTCCTCTTTTAATAATTAGAGTAACGTTTTAGAGAGTTACTAATCTCTATATATATACTAGCCTAGATATAGTAATTAGATAGTCTTCTAGCTATAGCTTACTTATCTTAATAACCACTCTCTTTATAAGCTTTTATAATTAGCTTCTTTTACTACTTAGGATTATTAATAACTTAATATAATATTAGCTTTTAATTTATTAGTCTAGTAAAAAGCAAGTAGTTATAAATATAATAATCTAATACTTTAGTCTTAAAGTTATAATACCTTATTAGTTAAATTCCTAGAGGGTATCTCTATATTATTAAATAGTAAGCGATTTATTAAGAATATACTAAATAGGTCTATAAATTATTAAGAAATATATCTAGGATATTTATTATATTACTAATAACCTCTATATTTCCTATTAGGACCTCCTCTATTTATTACTTATTATTATAATATTAAGCTTAATTAAAAAAGGAACTAGCTTCTATATTTATAAAGAAGATCTATAAATTAATCCAGGAGTTAATTTCCCCCTTAGCTTCCTAATTAATAATATTCGAAGGTCCCCGGGGTTTTTATAATACGCTATTTACTATTATATTCTAAATACTATAGATATATTATACTTTAAAATTAAATACTTAAATTTATATAATCTAGTAAATAATAAGGGCTCCTAGGAGGTCTATAGCTACTCTATTAAGTTATATAACTAATATCTAAGTATCTATCTCTAGGATAAAGTATTATTTATATAAATAGTTATATATCCTCTTTAAAGCTTTTAGAATAATATATAATTCCTTCTTCCTAGTTATATATACTAGCTTTAGTCTTATCTAAGTACTACTCTTAAAGCGAGAGACTATATACTAGTTATTAATAAATTATCCTAGGACTCCGCTCTATCCTATATTACTAGTATTAATTATAAGGTAGATATCTCCTCTTTTAGGGCTATAGTTTATAGTAATAAGGATCGGGGCCCTTATAAGTATTAGCTTTAAGGTATTTATAGCTACTTATTGCTTCTCCTCCTAGCTAAATAAGGTATTTTTCTTAAGTAAGTTAGTAAGTAGCTTTATAATAGTAAAGTAGTCCTTTACCTAGGATCTATAGAACGTTATAATGCTAAGGAAAGCCCTTAACTTTATTAAATTAGTATAAGTAGCCTATTTATAAATTTTAACCATCTTTACTTCCTCTAAATAACGCCTATTAGTACTATAAATATAGCTAATAATTATTACTACTTCCTAGGCTTATTATAACTTAACTACTACTACTATATACTTTGCTAACCCTAAATTAACTAGGACCTTATTAATATTCTATAGGTATTCTAAAATAAATCTATAAATCCCTAGATAAGACTCGATCTCTTCTTTATTATATTATAAAGTTAGTTCTTTAATAGTTATATTATTAAGGAAGGCTTTATAGTAGCTAGGGATAAGGTTATATAGGATTCTAATTATAACTTATATAAACTAAGTAACTAAAGTCGTTACTCCTTGAGGTAATATATATATTTATAATAATCTAATAGGTAATATAAACGTTATTAAGTCTCTACTTATAAGGTCTAAAGGGACTTAGTTATATCCTAAGATGAAGTCTAGTAGCGATAATAGTTAATATATAGCGAAGTCTTATAAGAAATCGTCTACTAAAGGGGGTAGTATTACGTCTTATATTATAACTATATTTATCTTAGTTACTAAGTTAATAAGCCTTATCTTACTATCTTTCTTTTATATAAAGAAGAATAGATTATAATAAGCTATATAACTTTGCTTAAGGATTCTCTTCTTTAGTCGATCCTTTAGAATTATAATAATATCCTATTTTAATCCTCTTAATATTAGGATTCCTTTTACTTACTACGCTTTATATAGTACTATTTAAATTATCTATAGAGGTATAATAGAAGGGTATATAGAGCTATAATACTCGAATTCCTAAGCTAAAGCCTTCTCTCTCGCTATAAGAATAGCTAAAAGGAGCTTCTTTTCTTTAGGCTATAAATAATTAATAGCCTTTAGGATAGCTTCTTAGTAGGCTCTTATAAGCCTTATTCCTTACTTAATAGCTAAAACTTTAATATAACTAGGCTTATAAATAAGGCGCTAGGATCTAGTATAATATTCTTCTTAGCCCTTACTTATACCTTTAACTTCTACTCTAGGTCTCTATCTAAGGTTAAGCTATTTAGTATAGTATTATTAATAAGTTAAATCTTCTTATTTTTTATCTCATATATAATATTAATATCTTCTATTAGTAATATAAGTATTATTAGTATAGGTTTATAATTATTATAGGAGAAAGTAGTATCTATAGCTATAATAACTTCGACTCCTTTCTAATATACTAACTTATACTTCCTCCTAAGTACTTTCTTCTATTACGGGCTACGCCCGGGTTAAGCCTACCTAGGCTTCTACCTAGGTTTACCGCCTTAAGGAGCTACCTAGGGCCTACCCGGGGCCTACCTAGTTATTCCCTATAGACTAGCGAAATCTCTATTAGAGAGGAAAACTTCCCCTTTTTCCTCTTTAGCTTAAATAAATAGTATTATAATAACTTTATATTAAATAAACTCAGGTCTAACCCCCTATATATTTAAGCTTATTATTATAATAACGATAACTAGTTAAGCGCTACTCCCTACTAGTTAGTAAGATAGTTAGTAGTAATATAGCTAAAACTTAAGATAAGCTATTATAAGCTAATTTAATAGTAGTAATAGAGTCCCTCTAGTAATCGTTATAAGAGGTTAAGTAGGGGAATAGCTAACGCGTAGCTACGTAGACCCCTATAGGTACTACTAGTAAGGTACTAGTAATACTTAGTATAGTATACTAGAAGCTACTACCCCTACCTCTAAAGTTTTTAAGTAAGTAGAAGGAATATACTACCTAGGTATAGTAGATAAGGTATAAGATTGCTATAAATAAGGCGTTCTATATTAAAGATATAGAGGTATAATACCTTATTAACTCCTACTTAGATACTATAGCCTAATAAGTAGTCTCTACTTTCTATAGAGCTAGGGGGGGTAAGGGGAAATATAACCCTAAGGACTTTATAGCCTACCTAGACTAGACGTATAAGGACCTAAATATCTAGTTATAAGCTATAGCTTAACTATAAACCCTCTAGTAGAAAGAGAATAAATCCCTAGTAACCTTCTTATTAAGATTTAAGTAAATACTAGCTAATATAAGTAGTATAAACTAGCCTAGCTAAGTTTAGATCTTACTTCTAGAGGCCTCCCTTACCCCTAGGCTAAGGAACTAGCTAATTATTATTAACTTACTAGCTAATTATAATAGTTAGCTCTTAAAGGTCTAGAGTATTATATAGAAGATAGAGCGCTAAAAGGTTATTAGTAACTACCTAGTAACTTATTAGAAACTTACTACTAAGGATACTAAGGGGGATACCTATATAACTAGAGCGGTATATATCTTATAAGTTAAAGAAGTAAGACGTTATAACTACTAAAACTCTAGATCCTCCTTAGGTACCTCCCTAGTATAATATTAATAACTTTAGAAGGGTATAAGGGACCCCTATACCTAATATACTTATAGAACTAGAGGTTATATTACCTAGCGTTACTCTAGTAAGGGGGACTAGCTACCTAGGGTTATAAAAGTAAAAACCTTAAAAAAAGAAATAGTATACTATAAGGTTATAAATAACTACTAGGTAGTAACTAACTCCTTAGAAGAAGATAAGGAGTTAGGAATAGACTAACTCTAGAGTAAAATTAGGCCCTAGAGCTTATTAAAGAGGAGATATTAAGTTAGGAAGAATATAAATAGGAATAACTAGCTAATAATAAGCTTATTATTATTTAAGTTAGAGTTAATAGAGGATATCTAGCTTATACCCTAGTAGATACTAGGAGTAATACTTATATAATAATTAACTTCTTCCTAGCTTAATACCTCTACTTTTTATATATTAAGAAGAGATACTAGGATAGGATAGGATAGACTTAGCTGCATAACTTTTAGAAAACTCCCTTAGCGCACGGACCCGTTATAGGGAGACTATAGAGTAGAGCGTAGAGGAGAGGAGCGTAGCGGAAAAAAAGATAGTAGGATTATTACTATTAGTACCTTAATAACCCTATACCTCGTTTTTTAGCAATTCCTTTGCGAATCCGCGCCTAATTAAGATAGTCTCTTTTAATTAGATCTGCGAATTATTCTATATATCGTTTAAGCCTACTCTTAATATTCTTACCTATTTATAGGTAGAGCTATATTATTTATTATCTTTCTAGTTCCCTTTAGTTCTAGCCCTTTCTAATAGTACCTAGAGGCGGATTCTTTTGCTCTTTTTAATAGCTTTAATAGGCTTCTTAGAGAGTTAGATACCTTCGCTACGTCTATATATCCCTGCTATTAATATATATATATATATAATTAATCTACTTTAAATATGATAATAACTTAAGAAATTTATAAGTAATAAATAACGACGATATAAATAATAATAAAAACGTAGTTTAAAGAGAGGAAGATATTTATAGACTTACCTTAGTTCTAAGGGAATAGTAATAGCTATGCTTTCTTATAGAATTAAAGTAGGAATAACGTAAACCCTAAAATCCTCCCTTTCTCCTTTTTCTTTCTATACTATTAGTAGGTTCTAGTGAGTATATCCCTTTCCTTACCCCCTTATATATTATTAAAACCGCTATTATTTAACTAGCGAGTTATAGCTAATATAGCTAAGATAGCTATATATAATACTAATATAGAGATTAGTAGTCTTACTAAGCTAATAAGTATAGCGAGATTAATTAGATTAGTAACTAGAGACTAACAAACCCCTTACTATTATAGCCCTAAGTACTAAAAGCGACGTACTAACTTTAGAGAGATATTAATATAGAGAAGCTATGAATTCTTCTAAGATAAGAGCGTTATTAGAAAGACCCTTCTATATTAAGTAATAAGACTTAAAGTAGATCTATAATAGCCTAGAGTAATAAGATTAAGGTTACTAGACCTTTCCTATATTTATTTAGTTATTTAGTTTATACTATTTCCTTTTTCGTTTTATTTAAAGAAGGTTATAACTACCTACTTTATCTTTCTATTTAGAAGATATTATAATAATAACTTTACTTTATTAATTATAATACTCTATTACTTTAACTATATAATATTAACTTCGATATTTATAGACCTATAAGTATTATATCTTCTTCTTCCTTAGCTAACCTAGATACTAGATCCTCTTCTAATAGGGGGAAATAGCCTAAAGAGAGATTTATAAGAGCTTTATTTAATAAGATATAACCTTATGCTATAAAGTAGCTAGCTTCTAATAAATATATAGATAGGTCTATAAATCCTACTTCTAGGATAGGAGTAACGCCCTTAAGTACTCTATATTCCCTTAAAGGAAGTTATACTAATTAGGATATTATAGCCCTTATAGATCTCCTTATAAGATATCCTACTATTATAGTAATAACTCCCTATTTAACTAGAGCGCCTAAGTTTATAGGTATTAATATCTCTAACTTTATTACTAACTATAAGAGCCTTTCGAAGCTTTATTATAAGACTAATAAAGATATAAGGAACGAGGTCTATATATATAGCTCTAATAACTATTAAGATATAGTAAAATCTTATATTAGTAAAGCTAAGACTTAGAAGGAAGCTAAGGAGAGACTTCTATACTAATTCGGATTTATAGACCTAAAGTCTTATTAAGATCCTAATAAGGACCTTTAGAACCTAGTTATAGGATCTTATATTAAGGATAATAACTCTTCCTAGGTTATAGTATTAATTACTACTATTTAATAGCTTTAATAGAGAGCTATCTAGTATAGAGACCTAGAACTTATTAATACTAAGCTTATTTATATTACTTATCGCTATTTTTAGAGAGGGCTATAAGAGCTATAGCTTAAAGTCTTAGCTACTAGCCTATTAAGGTTATTTTAAAGTAGTAGGTTATAATAGAAGACGCTCTAATTAAATAGTCTACTACCTACTAGGAACTTTAATAGTTATCTAGCTTTATTAAGCCTAAGCTAATAATAACGCTTTATATCCCTATAAAGACGATTCTAACGAGGTAGAGGGCTAAAGCTAAAGAACCCTCTATAGCCTAGACTACTAGCTTAATTATTAACTCTCTTATAGAGAACTTTAGGACCCTAAATATTAATAGGGCTAATTATAAAATAGATATCTTAACCCTTATTAAGAGAGTTACTAGCTAAGGAGATAATACTTTTAATCTAAATACTATAGAAGCTACTAAACCTTATAAATAATAATCTTAGGATTAGTTATAGACTTAATACTAATAATAGTAATACTTTTACCTATAAGCTAGATATAGGGATTACTAAAGAGGATATTAGTAATACTAGGGATCTAGAAGAGGTAGAGCAAGAGGAGGCTATAGAGGCTTCTAGTAAGATAGATTACTATAGTATATACCTTTTTAAGCTATAAGGGCCTGCTAGTTTTATAGCGCTATTAACTATATCGTTATTAGCTATATTAAGTATCTTAAGGCTAGCTAGAATAGGGTTTGCTACTATATATCGCCCTACTACTTTATTAGCACCCTAGATATAAGCACTAAGTTTAAGATAGGTATTATTAATAAAGGCTATACCTATAAATTAACTAATAGTTAGACGATTTTAAAGTATATCCTAATTAACAAGGACACCTTTATATACTATATAATTACTATAAGTAAATTAATAGAAACGTAGTAGCTAAAGCTTCTAGAAGAGGTAATAAGAGTTATTAGTTATAATAAGATACGCCCTAAACTATCTATTAGCTTTACGAATTTATTAAAGGATACTACTTAATTATATAACTTTATAAACGCGATGTTCTTTAGCTTTAAGGTAAAGAACTAGTATATTAACCTAGTAGAAGATATTACTACTATAGAAAGAGGGAAAACTAGAGGGTATTATATAGAACCTTATAATACTTATTATTACTAGGCTCCCTAAATAGTAAACCTACTTACGATTTAAGACCCTCCTATTTAAATTACTTAGAGAGTTATAGAGCTCCTAGATAATAAAGAAGATACTAAAGACGCTATATTACTAGATACCCCTAAGGAATAAGTTAAGTAGTAGAAATAAGATAAATAAAATAAGCCTCAGATTTAATATAGTAATTTATAAATAAGCTATACTCTTACCCTTAAGCTATATAATAAAAAAGTAAATAGGAAGGTAGCTATCCCTAAAGCCTTCTTTTATTAGAACTAGCCTAATTAGGATAGGATAGCTTATAATACTACTAAAGCTATAATCGCTAGGTATAAAGATAGGTATAACTTATAGGTATAAGAGGTCTTTATTCCTACTAACGTTATACTTCTAAATTAATTTAATAAGACGGGAGAGAGTAATAAAAAGCTATAGGAATAAATAGATTAATAGAATAATAATAAGAACTATTCTAAAGGCTAAGCGACTTTAGCTACTATTTCTATAGACTTACCTAAGGATTTATAAACTAAGGTAATTTAATTTAACTACTATATAATTAATCCTATCTTTAAGATAGGCGCTATAATAGAAGATTAGGATTTAGTATTACTTCTATTACTAAGATATATTACTATCCTAGACTTCGTTATAACCTACTAATAGATTACTATTACCCTTTATAGCCCTATAAATATATTAATTAGGGGGATTATTAATAGTAGCTCTATTATTAACCTTATTAGTAAAAGTTATATTAAGCGCCTAGGCTTATAGAGCGATATAATTAAGATAAATATAGGGATCCGCGGGATTACTAATAGAGAATAGAGAACCTAATTTATAAGTATAATTATAAATAATATTTATATTAGTAGTAATTAGATTTAAAATATTAGCTTTTTCGTTTTCCCTAAAAATACTTATAATAAGGACCTAGTACTAGGAGCTCCCTTTATCTTAAAAACTTAAATAACGCTAGATTATATATAGAACTAGATTATTAGAGTCCTTTAGTCTAGGAATATAAAGATTAATATCCTATTATTATTTTATATAAGAGACTTAACTACTTAGTTCTTAGAAAGTATTATTAAGATAGACTGCTTTACTTCTTCTTAGTATTAATATACTCTCCTATCTCCTATAGAGGAGGGGAAATAGAGGTTACTACTAATAGACCTAATATAATAATAAGCTTAGACTTTATAGGAGATAATTAATAAGTTAATAATACTAAGAACGAGGAAGAGTTAGATATAACGCTAGGGAGTATGAAGATACGCTAGGATATTAAAATAATTTAATAAGCTTTTAAAAGATCTTATAACCTACTAGATAAAGTTAAGTAATAGTTAGACTTAGATAAGGAAGTTATTACTATTTTTAAAGAGTTTAGACTAATTTTTAATAAACTCCTAGAGACTATAATCTATAACGAAGTTACCCCTAAGCTTAATAAGATCTATAAAGTGATTATAAGTATAGGGTATAGAGTAGGATATAATAGCTATAGTATTAATTATTAATACTATATTTATAGACCTAAGAAAAGAATAATAAAGATGAAAGTACCTAGGAGGAAGTATAAGTTAGTATATTAGAAAGGAGTTAAAGTTATTATAGATATAGATACTACTTTCTCCTATAAAAATTATAAACCTATACTAATAACGCCTATATTACTAATAGAAGATATTAATATAATATATAAGACGAAAGATAAGAAGATTTAACCTATTAATAACGCTATATTAAATAGTTTAACCCTAGATAGAGACCTAGAGTAGAAGTTAAAGGCGTAGGTAAAGGCTAAGAAAAATATAATCCTAGATCCTAGCGCCCTATTTATAAGCCTAGTTATACTAAAGTTTTTAATTATTAAGTAAGGAATAAGGCTTATAAGAGCTTAATAAGAAGCTATCCTTAAGACTATTAATTATTTATAGCCTAAAGAAAAGAAGCTCCTTTTAGCTATTCTTACTATAAGAGAGAAAGCTTTAGCCTAGGAATTTAAGTATTATAGCTCTATATACCCTTCTATTATACCTCTATAGACGATTTAAATAGTACTATATAAGGTATAGCAAGCGAAAGGGATCCTAATATTAAGAGGACTAGAGCAGGATATTATTATAATTCTAAAGGATAGACTAGAGAAGGGAATCCTTAAGTAAAGTTATATAGCTTACTATAATCTATTCTTCCTTATATAAAAGAAAGATAGTAAGATAAGGCTTATTAACTTAGCGACTAAAATAAATATAGTTATAATATAAGATATAGTACTACCCCCTTTAGTAGACGATCTTTTAGAAGACTTTGCTATATATTAACTATTATTACTACTAGACTTCTTCTTAGGATATAACTAAGTCCTATTAGACCCTATAAGTAGAGATTTAATAACGTTCGTATTACCTATTAGATTACTATAGATATATACGTTACCTTAAGGAGTAACGAACTTAATCGCTTAGTTTATATAGGTCATAATTAGAATCCTATATAACCTTATCCCTAGCTATTATAAAGCCTTCCTTAATAATATTACTATTAAAGGACTAACTTCGAGATATAATAAAGAAGAGATTAAGTCTTATCTAGGGATTTATAGATTTATTTTAAAATACTTATAGAACGTTAATAAGGTCCTAGTTAATTTAGAGCTAGCGGAGTATATAGTAGTAGTAGTTAAGTT
>JAVHLU010003537.1:0-10797 GCA_036785755.1 Colletotrichum ledebouriae
AAATACTATATAGGTATTTTAACCTATACCCTCTATTAGTTAAGGAAAATAATATAGGAACCCTATATATTCCTACTACTTATAAGCAAACCCTCGTATAAAGTCGGACGCGCGCCGCACTAGGGCTGATTATATCGGAGCCGAACGGGCCACTAAGGTTTCCACTATATAATAGAGGCTATACCTATATTATTAAGACAACTTTAGCTAAGTAAATTAATACCTAGCTTAGGTATATAATAGACGTCTTTTAATATTATTTTATTACTATTAGGATAAATATCCAAATCTCCTTTTATAGAAAAAGTAAGCTAATTTGCTTTGCCCTACTTTATAGAGGTATTTATATGGTTTTTATTATATAAAAGAGTATAAGTTTTAACTATATATATATAGTAGTAATAGTACTAATATAAAATATAGTATTACTTTAGTTATAACGCCTTAATCCCAAGTCCTTTTCCTTAGTTATAATACTCTATTAAATCAAAGTACCTAAGGTTATATTATTAGTTATATTATTATTATAAGGGTTATTTTAGGATATATTTACGTTTTTAAATTCCTAATCTTCATTAGAATCGTTAAGATCTATAGGATCCTCGTTTTAATTAATAGGTTAATCTATAGATATATAAGGGGTTATTAAAGTATTATTTTTATCTTCTACTTCTTCTATAACCCTTAAGGTAGTTATTAAGCTCGGAATTAGGCCGCAGCCCCTTCGCAAAAAGACTATAATAAATTCACCTAGTTCGTAGGTATAATTTAGGAAATACTATATAAGTATTTTAACCTATACCCTCTACTAGTTAAGGAAAATAATATAGGAACCCTATACGTTCCTACTACTTATAAGTAAACCCTCTAAATATTACTATATAAAGTTAGATACGCGCCGCACCGGGGCTAATTATATTAGAGCTAAACGGGCTACTAAGGCTCTTATAATAATACCCTCGCTAAACCTTCTAGTAAGGTAAAAGCTACTATATAAGATAACTCCTTAACCTAAAAAGTTAACCTTCTAGCAAAGTACTAAAGGTATTAAAAAAGCTATTATATAAGAGTTAACTCCTTAACTAAAGAGGTCTTTCCTAAGAGGTTCTTATAGCTAGAAGTATAAGAAGCTCTATTACTATAAGTAGGGCTTTATACCTCTCCCTCTTCCTTATTAATATCCCTTAACTATATTAATACTAAACCCTATATATAAAAACGCTAAGCCTGCGCGAGGTATACCCTTTAATACTAATAACGCGCGAGAGCTTACTAGAGAGTTTAGTATTAATATAATTAATAAAACCTGCTCTTTTTTTAACTACTCCGTTATATATAGAGAGTATATTATTAGTATAGCCCTTAAGAGGGCTCTTATTAATACCTCTAGAGGGGATACTTATTATTATATTATAGCTAAGTAAGTAGACTTAGTAGTAGAAGCTAGGTAGGTTGTTATATACCCTATAAAGTAGCCCTTCTTCGAGTAGGTCCTCCGCACTATTAAGGTAGAGGTAGCCTAGGCCCCTTAGGGGAACGTTAGTAAGTATAGCTTATACTAACTACTTTAATATAGAGAGAGCGTTACTAATAATAGTATAGCTATGAAGGCGTTAGCAAACCCGATCGAATAAGAGGACTATAAAGATAGTAATAACTTCTAGCGGACGAAGCGGTAATAGAGGTAGTATTAGCAGCGTAGGTAATACGCGAGAGGAAAAGTTAATAGTTTCGTAGTTTAAATAATTAAAAACTACGTTATTATTAATATAAAGTTAAAGATCGTGAGGCTATCTAGTATAATAGGTATATATAAGTGCGGCTATAGTTAGGAAAGTTATAATCATATAACTAAAGGCTATATATTATCAAGAGGCGCGGAGTTAGAAGGTCTATTGCACTTAAGCAGGTAAAATCACTATGCAGTAGCCAGAGGCCTTAAGGTAGTTATATCAACTTCCTTAGTAGTAGTAGAGGTAGAAGGTTTTTTATTTTTATTATTATTTTTATTATTTTTATTATTAGATTTATTCCACTATACTAGGGCTCTTTTAAGGTATAAAAAGGCATAGTTATCCTTAGTATAGCTAGTCTTCTTATAAGTTTTATAATATAGACCTTTTTGCTTTTTCTAAGGCTTTTTAGTAACCTTATTTTTATTTTTATTTTTATTATTATTAGTAGTAAAATTTACTACTTTACCCTTATACCTTAATTTATCTAATAGGTTAGAGAATAGACTATTAAGGGTATAGGTATCCTTATTAACCCTAAGACCTTAAGTAATAATAGTTATAAAACTATCATACTCTTTATCTAAGCTATTTAACATATATACTATAACTACCTAGTTAAGTAATTTAAGCTTATTATATACTAGGTTATCTATAAGTTCCTTTATTTTATTTATATATTCTTCTATAGAATTAAAATTACTTAAAGTAGTATTAAATAACTCTTTATAAGTTAGGAACTTATTAGTAAACCCTATAGGCTTATATAGGTCTTTAAGATATTTCCAAGCCTCGTAGGCTATTATATTATCCTTTATAACCCTTAAGGGCCTATTATTATAGAATAGCTATATATAGCTTAGAGCCTTGTTATTTAGATCAATATTATTATTATCTATAGGCTTAGATAAGTCTATAGTTATATCTTTACTAATAAGTAAGGCCTTAATATATATAGACTAGACTTTATAGTTATTAGATCTAGAAAGCTTAAGAAGCTATACTTTTAAATTAGATATTATAATTAATAGTATAATATATAAGCTCTAACATAGTATATAGATTACAATAGTAAGACAAGAGGGTTATTTAGCTTAGTAGTATTAACTATAGCTTTATTATATATCATAGATTATTATAGTTAAACCTAGAGGTTATAGGTTTAACTCGTAATATTCCTCCTCTTTTATTCCTCTTTCAAAGGGTCTTTAGGATTTTTAGACTCTTCCATAGAAGACTACTAAGTAGGTAGACCTTCTATAGTTAGAATAATAGCTAGTATATAGCCTATATTAGGCCTCGTTTAAATAGTAGTATAAATATAAATAAACTAAGACTTATAAAGGCTTAGAGATAACTTAAAGATATAATCGAGGGGAGCAAGGTTAAATAACTTCGCTATAATATTATCTCGCTTTAAAATAATAGGAATAGAGGTATAATCAAATCGATATAGATTCTAAATAGCTTATTATAGGAGGTTTTAATCTTTTAGCTAGTAAACTAGTCTAGCTAGTATTTCTAGTTTAGTATAGGGTATATAGAAGCTATATCTTTTTAAAGTATACTATAAAAAAGGAACTTTAATAAAAAGAATAGGCTTAAGGTGCTTATTATAATAAGGAGGAGGTTAAACAAGGGCGAGGGTATTAAAAAGATTAGAGCTAGGCTTATAACCTATAAGAATAGGTATATAGGTGGCAAAAGTGGCGGTAAAATAGCCTAAATAGTAGATACTATTAGGCTAATTAATATTATAATAAAGGCTAATAAGTTTAAGCATAAGGGGATATTTTTCCTAGAATTAATTAATAGAGAAATCGTTAGATATTAATAATATTATCTCTAAGTTATAAATCCTACCCTTATAAAGTAAGGGGTAAGATATTCTAAAACGTCGCTATAAAGCGGCTGATTATTAAGCTTATTAAGTAGAATCGTACTTGGATCACTATGTGGTCCGTGCGCAGTTTTTATATATCTATAGCTATAAAGTTAAGGATTATTGGGTTCGGAATTACGCCGCAGCCCCTTTATAAAAAGACTATAACAAATTCACAGAAGGTCGACCTTTTGGGTTAAGGAGTTATCTCATATAGTAGCTTTCGCAGCACCTTGCTAGAAGGTTTAGCAAGGGCGTTTCTAGGCCACGAGAGCCCTAGTAGCCCGTTTAGCTCTAATATAATTAGCCCTAGTATAGCGCGCGTCTGACTTTATACGAGGGTTTACTTATAAGTAATAGGAGTATATAGGGTTCTTATATTATTTTCCTTAACTAGTAGAGGGTATAAGTTTAAAAATCTATATTATATTTCCTAAATTATACTTACGAACTAGGTAAATTTATTATAGTCTTTTTGCGAAGGGGCTGCGGCGTAATTCCGAACTCAATAGGGCGTTCTATTCTACAAATATAGAGGTATAGTACCTTATTAACTCCTACTTAGATACTACTCTCTAATAAGTTGTCTCTATTTTTTATAGAGCTAAGGGGGATAATAAATAATATAACCTAGAGGATTTTATAACTTACTTTAATTAGATTTATAAAAACCCTAATATCTATTTATAAGCTATAGCCTAACTATAAACCCTCTAATAAAAAGAGAATAAAGCCCTAGTAACCTTTTTACTAAGGTTTAAATAAATATTAGCTAATATAAGTAGTATAAACTAGCTAAGCTAAGTCTAGATCTTACCTCTAGAGGCCTCCCTTACCCCTAGGCTAAAAAAATAGCTAATTATTATTAACTTACTAGCTAATTATAATAACTAGCTCTTAAAGGTCTAGAGTATTATATAGAAAATAGAGCGCTAGAAGGTCTCTAGTAACTACTTAGTAACCTACTAGAGACCTATTACTAAGGATACTAAGGGGGATATTTATATAATTAGAGCTATATATATCCTATAAGTTAAAGAAGTAAGATATTATAACTATTAAAAATCTAGGTCCTCTTTAGATATCTCCCTAGTATAATACTAATAGCTTTAGAAAGGTATAAAAAACTCCTATACTTATTATACTTATAGAGTTAGAGGTTATATTACTTAGTATTACCCTAGTAAAGAGGATTAGCTACCTAGGGTTATAAAGATAAAGACCCTAAAAGAAGAACTAGTATTTTATAAGGTTATAAATAACTACTAGGTAGTAGCTAACCCCTTAAAAGAAAGTAGTAAGTTAGGAAAAGACTAGCTCTAGAGTGAAATTAGGCCCTAGAGCTTATTAAGAAGGAGATATTAAGTTAGGAGGAATATATATAGGAATAACTAGCTAATAATAAGCTTATTATTATTTAAGTTAGAGTTAATAGAGGATATATAGCTTATATCTTAGTAGGTATTAGGAGTAATACTTATATAATAATTAACTTCTCCCTAGCTTAATACCTTAACCTTCTATATATTAAGAAGAAATACTAATTTAAAAAAAAGGTATATACTTAGTAGATTATTACTAAGTAACGCTCTAGGTATAGTAATATTTAACTTAGAAATAAGTAGTTATACCTAGTATATCTTTATATATATAGTTAATAGCTTAAACCTTAATATCCTCTTAAGGCGCCTTTAGATAGCATAGAACTAGGTTATTTATAATACTATAGCCTACTAGGTATATTATAAGAGGGGGTATATTAAGTTATATCTAAAAGATTAAAAAGAAACTCCCCTTATAAAAGAAATAAGAGCTACGAGGTTCCTTAATATATCCTTATTCTCTATTATCTACTAATATTTAATAATAAAATAGAGAGAGTATTAAGAGGATATTAGAGAGGTATTAATATAAGCTATTAGTCTTATTAATATTAAGAAAGCCTTAAACCTAAGACTAAAGGAAGATTAATAATACTATTTACTAAGCTAGGTATTAGAGGAGTTCCCTAACCTATTTAACCCTAATAAGGCTTATCTACTACCCCCTAGGTAACTTAGAATAGATTACTAGATTAACTTTATACTAGGACTAAATAGAAAGGAACTATTACTCCCCTAGAGCCCCCTTTATAATATATTAAGAGAGGAGCTACTAGTATTAAAAAGACCTTATAAGACCTCCTAGATAAGGGGTTTATTAAAGCTGGTAGCTTACCTACTAGGATACTAATACTCTTTATAAGGAAGCTAAGTAAAGGAATTTATTTCTATATTAACTATAAAGCTCTTAATATAATTATTAGAAAAGATTACTACCCCCTCTTATTAATCTCTAGAATATTATAATAAGTAAGTATAATTAAATAGTAAATAAAGTTAGATATAGTAATAGCTTTCTATAAGTTAAGAATAATAGAGGGGTATTAGGAGAGAACTATATTCTATATTCTATATAAAATATTTAAATAAGTAATCTATTTATTTAGCCTAATTAATACCTCTACTAGCTTCTAGTAATATATTAATAGCCTCTAGCCACTGCATAGTGATTTTACCTACTTAAGTACAACAGACCTTCTAACTCCGCGCCTCCTAATAATATATAGCCTTCGGTCACGTGATCGTAATTACTAACCACCTCTCCTAACTATAGCCGCACTTATACGTGCCCTACTAGATAGCCTCACGATCTTTAACTTTATATTAATAATAACGTAGTTTTTAATTATTTAAACTACGAAACTATTAACTTTTCCTCTCGCGTACTACCTGCGCTGCTATTAAATACTACCTCTATTACCGCTTTATCTACTAGCTATGCTATTATTAGTAACGCTCTCTCTATTTAGCGCAAGCCGTACTTACTAACCCCTAAGGGGCCTAGGCTACCTCTGCCTTAATAGTGCGGAGGACCTGCTTAAAGAAGGGCTACTCTATAGGGTATATAATAACCCGCCTAGCTTCTACTACTAAGTCTACTTACTTAGCTATAATATAATAGCGAGTATCCCCTCTAGGGGTATTAATAAGAGCCCTCTTAAGGGCTATATTAATAATATACTCTCTATATATAACGGAGTAGTTAAAGAAGGAGCGGGTTTTATTAATCGTATTAATACTAAACTCTCTAGTAAGCTCTCGCGTGTTATTAGTATTAAAGGGCATACCTCGAGCAGGCTTAGCGTTTTTATATATAAGGTCTAGTGCTAATATAGTTAAGGATTTATCGTGGGTTATAGGGATAAGGAAGAGGGAGAGGTATAAGGCCCTGCTTATAGCAGAGCTTCTTATGCTTCTAGCTATAAGAACCTCTTAGGAAAGACCTCTTTAGTTAAGGAGTTACCTCTTATATAGTAGTATTCGCAGCACCTTGCTAGAAGGTTAACCTTTTAGGTTAAGGAGTTATCTTATATAGTAGCTTTCGTAGCACCTTTAGCACCTTACTCGAAGGTCGACCTTTTAGGTTAAGGAGTTATCTTATATAGTAGCTTTTATAGCGCCTTGCTAGAAGGTTTAGTAAGGGCGTTGCTACGAGAGCCTTAGTAGCCCGTTTAGCTCCGATATAATTAGCCCTAGTATAGCGCGCGTCCGACTCTATAATATTTAGAGGGTTTACTTGCGAGTAGTAGGAACGTATAGGGTTCCTATATTATTTTCCTTAACTAGTAGAGGGTATAGGTTAAAATACCTATATAGTGTTTCCCGAATTATGCCTGCGAACTGGGTGAATTTATTATAGTCTTTTTGCAAAGGGGCTGCGGCGTAATTCCGAGCTCAATATATTAATAATACCCTATAGAACTTCTTTAATAACTTTACTACTCCTTATATAAATAATATATTAATCTACTTTAATAGAATAAAAGAAGACTATAAGAGGAAGGTCTAGGAGGTTCTCTAGAGGCTAGTAGATATAGGGCTAAACCTTAACCTTATAAAGTATAAGTTCTTAGTTAAGAGAGTAAAATATATAAGGTTTATTATAATAATAAGAGAGGGTCTTTCCTATAACCTTAAGAAACTCTAAGTAATTACTAAGTAATTACCCCCTATTTTCCTAAAAGGGGTCTAGGGCTTCCTATAGTTTATAAATTATTATAATATATTTATATTAAAGTATAGGGATATTATTAAACTACTTATACTACTTATTAAGAAGAATATAATATTTTAGTAAGGAGATAATTAAAAACGAGTTTTCTTATAGCTTAAGTAGCTTTTTAAAACCTAGCTAGTATTTTACTAGTTTAATTTAGAAAATAAAACTATTATTAAAACTAATTTTTTAGGATTTATATTAAGAGGGGTATTCTTATAAGTTAACCTAGAGGATACCTAGTATCCTATACTATTCTACTTATAGAAGCTCTTACTTATAAAGTATAACTACCTTATTTATAATAAGGAGCTCCTAGTAGTTCTTTCTTATTTATATATATAAAAAGTAGAGCTATATAATATAACTACTTTTAAGATATTAACTAACTACTAGAGGCTTAAATACTTTATAAAAAAGTAATACCTTATAGAGTACTAGAGCTAATAAGTAGAGGAACTATCCTAGTATAGCTTTACTATTAAATACTGTAAGAATAGGTATATAGGTAGCAAAAGGGGCGGTAAAACAGCCTGAATAATAGATATTAATAGGCTGAGTAATATAGTGATAAAATTTGATAAATTTAAGTATAAGGAGGTATTTTTCCTGGAATTAATTGATAGAGAAATCGTTTAATATTGATAGTATTAATGATATTATTTCTAAGTTATAAATCCTGCCCTCACGAAGTAAGGGGTAAGATATTCTGAAACGTAACTACAAAGCAGTAGCTTATTAAGTAGAAATCGCGCTTAGATCACTATGTGGTCTGTGCGTAGTTTCTATGTATTTATAGCTATAAAGCTAAGGATTATAAATATATATAAGGTTATTACTATTATTAGAATTTATATAGATTTTTAAAGTATTTATTCCATAAAGGAAATACTTTTATAGTTATTATTTTATGTTTTATAGTTATTAAAGTATTATTAAAGAGATATTATATAGGTATATAACTATATATACTATAGTTATTTATTAAGGTTTATATAAACCTTATAAGATTATTATAGAACTTTTAAGATATACCTTCGGTATTCTTATAGTTAGTAATATATTAGAACTTAGGTATAGTTAGTATAGAAGATAGTAAGGCTAAGGCTTATATACTATACTTCTAACTAGCCCCCTTTCTATATAGGGAGCTTAAATATTAGAAAGTTAAAATATAAAGACTAAGGGATATAGCTATAGAAATAGAACGCCTATAGGAGATATATTACTAATAGGGTAGCGAGACCCTATAGAGCGGAAGCAGGAAGTAATATATAGGTAAAGAGTATATACTAAGGGTCCCCCCTATAGCGAGGGTAAGCTAAAAAGGGGGCTAGTAGAGCTCTAGCTATAGAACTATATAAGGTTCCTAGAGCCTAATACCTTACTAACTAGTTAGTAATATATTATAGGGATCTAATAGGGGCTAGCCTATATTTAGCTCTAGTATATAACCCGCGACGTCTAACCCCTTAATATACTTTAGTTATAAAAAGAAAGGGTATAGGAGGGCAGACTACCTAGATAAATAACGAAATATAAATAAAACGCTAGTAAGATACTAAGTATTTACTAAGAAAGCGAGGGTTAGTATAATTTAATTTATAAGGGAGGTTAAGGAACTTAACCTATTAGAAAACGAATAAGCTAGGGGATTATACTAATAACCCTATACCTATATTAAAACTAGATACCTTCCTAAGGGGAGATATTATAAAGGGATAGGTAATTATTCTCTAGAACGTTACTAAATAAGAAGTAGTAGTAGATATAGATTCCTATTCCTAAGTTAATATTATTAGTAGTTAACTAGTAAAGTCCTTATAACTATAACCTATAGTAGCGCGCGCCCCTATATTAGAGGGGTTTAATAAGTCCTCTATAATAGGCTAGAATATATACTAGTTAACCTTCTTCTTTATTAACTTAAGGGGATAACTAAGGAAGATATAGTAACTCTTTACTAAGGCTCCCCGCTCTAAAGGAGTAAGGGACCTCCTCTTATTATAATACTCTATAAAAAGGGAGGGTATTATAATTAATATTTAGATAAATACCTAGGGATATAAGCGCCTTAGTATTACTAAGCTATTAGTATTTATATAGGAGGTTATTAAGAATAGCTAGAGGGCTTATATTATATATATATTAGGGAATATCGCCCCTTATAAGCTACTAATAGAGGCCCTAGGTAAAGAGGACGCCTTAGAGAGTAAAGTAGAATTACTACTAGAGCTACTTAATAAATAGGCGATATTTAATAAGTAGTTAGTAAAGGAATACCTAGCCCTAGAGGGTATAGAATATACTAATAACTTAGTTAAAAGGAAGAAACCTCTATATAAGCCTATCTACCTACTAAATAAGTACTAGCTAGAGGAGCTCTACTAATATATTACTAATAACTAAGTAATAGGGCGGATTTAACTTTTAATAAGTAAGGTAGGCGCCCTTATTCTCTTTATACCTAAGAAGGATAGATCCTTATACTTTTATATAGATTATTAAGGCCTTAATAAAGTAATACTAAAGAACTAATATCTACTCCCCCTTATTAGTAAGCTATTAGATAGGCTTTAGGGAGCGAAATAGATCTTAAAGATTAACCTTTAGGATATCTACTACTATATCTATATTAAGCTAGAAGACTACTAGAAGATAGCTTTTAAGACTTATTATAAGTACTTTAAATATATTATTATACTATTTAGACTTATAAACGCCCTAGTAATATTCTAGGTATATATTTACTAAGCGCTTACTAAGCTACTAGATACTTATTATATTACTTATATAGATAATATTATAGTTTACTCTAAGATAAGAAAGTAGTATATAAAAAACTTTCGCTAAGTACTCTATAGGCTTCGCTAGTAGGCGCTATATACTAAGCTTAGTAAATATAGGTTCTACTAGTAATAAGTAGAGTTCCTAGGGTATATTATTATACCTAAAAGTATTAAGTTCGGAATTACGCCGCAGCCCCTTCGCAAAAAGACTATAATAAATTCACCTAGTTCGTAAGTATAATTCGGGAAATACTATATAGGTATTTTAACCTATACCCTCTACTAGTTAAGGAAA
>JAVHLU010003538.1:0-10784 GCA_036785755.1 Colletotrichum ledebouriae
ATAAGGTAATAACTATAAAAGTATTTCCTTCATGGAATAAATACTTTAAAAATCTATATAAATTCTAATAATAGCAATAACCTTATATATATATATATATTTATAATCCTTAGCTTTATAGCTATAAGTATACAGAAATTGCGCACGGACCACATAGTAATCCGAGCGCGATTTCTGCTTAATAAGCTACTGCTTTGCAGTTACGTTTTAGAATATCTTACCCCTCACCTCGTGAGGGCAGGATTTATAACTTAGAATCAAAAACAACATCATCAACAATATCATCAATAATACTATCAATTAATTCCAGGAAAAATACCTCCTTATGCTCAAATTTATCAGCTTTCATCACCATATTACTCAACCCATTAATATCTATTATTCAGGCTGTTTTACCGCCCCTTTAGCTACCTATATACCTATTCTTACAGTAGATATTCTATAACCTATTTATAGATTATTAGTATTATCTAGATCCTCTTTATTTAAAATACTAAATAATAAGCTTAAATACCTTAGATATTAGCTTTAGTTATAAGTCTTATAGACGCTAAGTTATAATATAATTATTAAGTTACGCCTAAGAACTATACTTATAAACGTATTATTATATCCTAAGCAACCTAATCCTTTAAATAAGTATAACTATAGTTATATAAACTATATCTAGTAGAGGGTTAACTAGTAGGATTAAATTAAATAAAATACGCCTGAGGGAGCGTATTATTATAACTTCTCGCGCCTAGTATAATAAGGTAGGT
Organism: Colletotrichum ledebouriae; assembly: GCA_036785755.1. Classification (NCBI taxonomy): domain Eukaryota; kingdom Fungi; phylum Ascomycota; class Sordariomycetes; order Glomerellales; family Glomerellaceae; genus Colletotrichum; species Colletotrichum ledebouriae. Next base: position 762 of record JAVHLU010003538.1, read on the forward strand.
AGTTTTAGCTATACTAAGGATTAGAATAGGATAAGGAGTATAATAAAGAGGAAGAGGTAATAAGGCTATTATCGAGGTATAACTTATAATAAAAGATAGTTAAACCTAAGGGACCTTTTTAATCATAAGATCGCCCTCCTAAAAGACGTTATTAATGTATTTTTATAAGATAGTTTCCTTTATTTCCTAAAGCTCTCCTCTATAATATTATAAAAAGTCTTAAGGGGATAATTAGAATAAGATAAGATAGACTTAGCTATATAGCTTTTAAAAAAGCCCCCTTAGCGCATAGGCCTTATTATGAAAGACTATAGAGTAGAGCGTAGAGGAGAGGAGCGTAGCGGACTTTATTATAGAGGAAGAATTATTATAATTAGTACTTTAATAATCCTATACCTCGTTTTTTAGTACTTTCTTAGCGAATCCGCACCTAATTTAGATTATCTCTTTTAATTAGATCTATAAATTATTTTATATATCTTTTAAGCCTACTTTTAATATTCTTACCCGTTTATAGGTAGAGCTATGTTATTTGTTATCTTTCTAGTTCCTATTGGTTCTAGCCCTTTCTACTATATATATACTTCTATAGAAATCTAAAACTACCTATCTATATATATACCTTTAGAAATAACTATAAAGTAATAAATAAAAGGTTATTTATCTAGCTAGGAATACTAAAAAGTAATCAAAACTCTCTTAATAAAAAGTTTAGACTATTAGGATTCTAATTACTTAGGATAGTATTTAGATTTAATATACTAAAACTACTTATAAACTAAATCTTTAAAATAGAAAATACTATTAGCTCTTCTTTACTAAACTTCTAATATTTCTAAAATACTATTCTTTTCTATTTGTATAAGTAATCTAATTATACCATGACTTATCTAATTTAGCTTATATAATATATTAAATAGTAGCTTTTTTTTAAAAGAAAATACCTCCTCTTTAGCGATTTTATTATCTTCTAAATAAGTAGCTTTATTTAGTAACTAGTTAACTATAATAAGTTAGTAAAAATATAACACTTATAAAAACCTAAAAACTTATAAATATTAAGTTCGGAATTACGCCGCAGCCCCTTTATAAAAAGGCTATAACAAATTCACCTAGTTTATTAGTATAATTTAGGAAATACTATATAGGTATTTTAACCTATACCCTCTACTAGTTAAGGAAAATAATATAGGAACCTGATATATTCCTATTACTTATAAATAAACCCTCTAAATATTACTATATAAAGTCGGATACGCGCTATATTAGGGCTAATTATATTAAAGCTAAATAAGCTACTAAGGCTCTTATAGTAATACCCTCGCTAAACCTTCTAATAAGGTGCTATAAAAGCTACTATATAAAATAACTCCTTAACCTAAAAGGTTAACCTTCTAGTAAGGTATTATAAATACTACTATATAAGAGATAACTCCTTAACTAAAGAGGTCTTTCCTAAGAGGTTCTTATAGCTAGAAGTATAAGAAGCTCTACTACGACGAGCAGGGCCTTATGCCTCTCCCTCTTCCTTATTTACGAAGTACTAGGCATACCTATAACCCACGATGAATATAAAGTTAAAGATCGTGAGGCTATGGGCATGTATAAGTACGGCTATGGTTAGGAGAGGATCACGTGACCGAAGGCTGTGTATTATTAGGAGGCGCGGAGTTAGAAGGTCTATTGCACTTAAGTAGGTAAAATCACTATGCAGTAGCCAGAGGCTAAAACTTATAAATATAAATAATATCTACTACTATATTAAAAAAGCATTTTAGATAAATATACTTATTATAAACTTTACTATTAAGAAGTAGTTTATAGTACTTCTCTAAAGAATAATAATAAGAGTAAGGTATATTAATGATAATACTAAACTTAGTAATATATAATATATAACTAGAATAATAAAGAGTAGAAGTAGAACTAAATTTTAGTTTTAAAATATAATTTGATATAATATTAGTATTATTAGTAAAATAAGAAGTATAATTAATAGTTCCCTAACTTAAGACTAATAGCTTATTTATATTAGGTCTTAAAAGTAAAACTTTTAGAGAGGGGATTTGATATTATAATCTATAAAGATAATAGCTAAATAACCTACTTAACTATTAAGTAGCTAGAATAAAATATTATACTGTAAAACTATAAGAATAATAAAAACTTACTTAGATATAGAAAAACTATAACATAAGTTATATAATAATAAAATAAAGAAGTAATTAGTAGAGTATATAAAGGAGTACTTAGTAATTAGTTAGCCCTACTAACTAATTATAACTACTTTATATACCTAAGTAATTACTAAGAAATAAATAAAGAATATTATTTAGGACTTATATATAGTATAACTTAGCTTAGTTTATAGTTAAGCTCCTATAGCTCTTTAGTAATTAACTTAATATTTATCCTTAAAATACTCTTAGTTTACCTTTACTATAAATTACTTATTAAGCTTAAGACTAATTACTTTAGTGTCTAAAGATTAATCTACTATAGCTTATAAAGATTATAACCCTAGTATATTATTACTATATATTAATTCTTAGCTTCTGCTACTGCTTTTTAGCTAGGGGTAGGGGTTAACCTTTTATAGAGTGCGCTTGCTGATTACGTGAGGTGCGCGCCCTCTTATTGCCGCTAATCTTATCTTTTAGGCTAATTAGAGCCCTCATATCGTCTTTAAAGTTGGGCCTTCTAGTCTAAAAAGGCAATTTCGCACTCCTCTCGCCATTACTCTAAAAAAAAAGGTGTTTTGAGATGGTCGTCCCTGCAGGCTGCCGTACTTCTCCTTCGAGACAGTCCAGCAAGTGCTCAATAACGAAGAGCAAGTCACTTCTTCTATTAACTAAGGCGTACATACGCCATCTCCGAGTGCAAAAGCTAGAAGAACACCCACCGCCATCACCAACGTGGCTATGTTATCACTGGTCAATCACTTCCTTTGAGTAAGCGACTCATTTGACGACGATAGCAACGATGTCAAATGTGGAATGACCCAAAATGGCACGTGGATGAGGACTTTTGAGGAGGGACATCACCGCTGCACATATTTAGCACAGGCTTGCTTACGTACCTTAAAATGCAGTATGGCGCCGTCATTTTGCATGGCCTAATTTACTGCACGCTTGACTTGCTTTTTTTTTTGGGAGGAATATCCAGAATAATTCAGAAGTCAAGTGCATTCATTGCATCTTCCTGTACCAGCTTTAATCCGTGAATAAATATGAACAGTAGTAAACATGCCACTCCTTTTCTTTTGCTGCGTCGCTCACGCGCTGTGCAAATTCCGAACATTAAATTTTATCCTGAGACAAAAGCGCCTACTATTTTTTGTTAATTGTTGTTTGGAACACGATTCTGCGTTCTTATTCCTTAGTTACTTACATGTTACAGTGACTCCAAAAGTGCACATCGGCGCAGAACCTGAAATCGGGTTCTGTTCCGGAGCAATCCCATTCTAAATGATCTGCGACACCTCCTAGGCCCATTTTGTTGCTTCTAGCAGGGTGGGTGGCAAACACAAACCTGCCCTTGCTTGTACTGTGAACAACGTGAACGAGGCATCCGGATCTATGCATCGGTACATCGTTTTCATTCGCGAGACAAAGTATAGACTGTCAAAATTCGTGGAACCAAAGTCGCTCTCGGTATTCATACTTTTGAATTTCCAACTCTCGTTCCCAAGCTCACAACCAGGAGGCACACACAAGAAATGCAGATTTAATGCAGTAGCTCTGGAGGATCAACTAGACTGCCATACAAGCCTGCTTCGCACCATTGATTGAGTGATGGACGGTTGAAGCCCCATTCTAGCTGAGGAGGGCGATTTAGCAAAGCTTACTTAAGTACATGATATGAACGAATTAGCTATACATCCTGTTAATAGTCTTTGGTCACTCTAACATTGCCATTGCTACTATTGTGACGTAAACATATGCTACGCAGCAAATTCTCCATTGCTTGATCACTAACGTTGTGTGACCAGAATGTAAGTCGTCGTTCAAGTTCTAGATATTTAACTATTGGATGATCTGGGGGCTGGCATTCTCTCGCCCAGGCGCCCGACCGTTTAAGGAAATAGCCGCATCAGAACTTGTGAACGCCGCGGCTCATCGGTTGGACCACCTCGGGTACTCAAGCAAGACGATGGAGTGTAGGTGTTTCTGGACATTTCTTGGCTGCGCCTGTGATATAGCTTGCATGAACATCTGCATGGCCAGGATTCATCGCGTCAAACGGAGCTGTCATCTAATGCTGCCAATCGCGGTTCGGTGAGGCTCGGAAATGGAGTTTGACTAGGCATCTAGAGCGGGCAACACCGACTGGTCTGGCTTAGGTCTTCGGTCATGGGACACTGTGAGAGAAATATATAACCAAGCTCTCCCAAGTCCAAACATCATCGCCCTCCACCGACTTCAGTACCAAGTCAATCTGTCATTGAGTTTTCGTCCCTTATCCGCTCTAAGCACCCTTATTTCAACTTTGGTAAGTCAAGCAGTTGTTTCCCATTTCATTCTAGTGCTAACCTAGCGGCAGTAATATTCGACATCACTGCCGCCAACTGCCAACGCTGAATCTCGCTATGGCCACCATTACAACTCCCGTTCGTGAACTGGCAATCTTGGGCGGTCATCCAGCGTTTTCGCCTAGACGTCCTGTGCCATTGATCTCTGCTCAGGGCTATCGCCCCAGGGGTGACTACAGCGCAGTCGACGCGATCCTCGGCAACGAAGCCTGCGAAGACTCGGTGACCCGTGCCAGCAAACAACGCTTCCTATCCAAGGCGGTGCCTGGGGTTGGAAAACCTTCTCCAGGCTACCGCATACCCTTACAACACCGCATTGGAGACTTCCTCGAGCTCGACCTCACCAAGACGTCGGTGTTTTGCGTCACCAGTGGCACGAATGCGCTCCGGGCTGTGCTGAAAGGTGTTCGCGCTGCCAACGGGCTCAACCATCGTGACGAGGTCATTATACCTCAAATCACGGTTGGGGCAACTGCTGAGGCCGTGATTGACGAGGGCTTCAAGCCAGTATTCGTGGATGTTGATCCAGTGTCATGGCTACTGTCGCCCGAGGCCACTGAACGATGCATCTCGAAGAACACCGCGGCCATCATCACCGTTGATTGGCTTGGCACCCTTTGCAACCTCAGCTTCTTTCGCAAGTTAGCTAACGATCACAACCTCAAGCTCATTTCTAATAGCGCTCAAAGCTTCGGCGCTACCAAAGGCAAGCCTGACTCAGTCGATATCGCCAATACCACTATTATCACAAACTAGTGCGGTGCAGACTAATAGAGTTAGTATAGTTAAGTATATCTAAGGTTAAATATTCTTCTCTAGCCCTCTAATTATTAGGTAAGGGCTAGAGGACTTATCTAGGGGTTACCTAATACCTCCCTATAGCTCTAACTCCTATAGACTTCCCTAACTTAGCTTACTAAGCCCTTTTCTTTATAATATTATCCTAGCTTATAATATAATCCCCCCCTCTAAACTAGTTTACCCTTAGATTAGTTTACTCTATAGTTATCTAGAAGGTATTTAGTACCTCCCTATAAGACTTTATAACCTCCTAGTTTCTATAGGTTTAGAATTTAATATCTCTTATTCTAATTATATAACTTTTCTTTAAATCGCTAAGTTATTTAGAGGAGTAATTAACTAGTAATAAGATACCTATCCTCTACCCTAGCTACTCTTATAGCTTTTATACCTAGATAATAAGGGACTTTATAGCTTAGAGGAGTAATAAGCTAGTAATAAGATATACTTATACTCTAACTACTCTTATAGCTTTATTAGATAGGTCTAGGACTATTTAGTAGTTATTTAAATAGCTATAGCTAAGTTCCCTTATAAGGGTTACTCCTTCCTTTATAGGGTTATATTAAAATATACCCTTATTTAAGCTCGTTTTAATTACTTTAAATTTACCCTTAGAATTATTATATTTTCTACTTATTATTATATTTTTAATACTTTTATAAGAGTAATAAAGATATTCTTCCTTTAGGGATAAAGAAAGTCTTTATTATAATATAGGGGGCTACTAGTAGTTATATAGTAGTTATCTAGTAGTTATCTAGTACCTCCCTATATTTAATAAAGTTAGCTAAAGCTAAATAATATAATAATCTAGAGATTATCCTCCTTTTAGCTATATAAAAGCCTAGTTTTAATATTAAGTTAAAAATATATAAATATTATTTAAAATTTCGCTCTATTAAAATCTCTTCTTCTTACTTCTTTAGATTTATAATACTAATACTACTAATAACTTATTATTAGCCTCCTACTCCCTTACTAATAACTTTATTTTAATTACTATATAATAAATTTATTATTATATTATCCTCTACTACTAACGCTACTAATACTACCCCCTACCCTATTACTATACTAGATATTACTAGTATTCCTATAATAGGTAAGCTCTAAGCGTGCTCCTACTACTACTACCTCTTAGTATAAGTAAAGTAGGAGCTACCTATAGATATAAATACTAAGCTTAAGCTCCTTATAAGCTTAATTATATATTTTAAGAGTAATAATAAGTATATAATCCTTAGCTAGTACTTAGCTAGTACTTATCTAGTATTTTACTAGCTTTAGGCTTTAAATTACTTACTAATTTATAAGTTCGTTACTAATTATTTATTTTTTAAGCGCCTCTACTAAGTATAAGTATTATATTAAAATAAGTAATAGAAAGGCTTATATTAATATAAGTTTTACTTATTATTTTCTAGTTCTTAGCTACTAACTCCCTATAGCTTATCTATTATATAATAAGCGCTATTAATAAGCTTAAGCGCCTAATATATAAGAGCTATTCTAAGCTTAATATTTAGGCGTAATATACTAAGAATAAGGTAGGTTGTCTAATACCTTCCTAGTACTTTACTATTAGTCTCTAATTATATATAGGAGGAGATCCTCGCTATTTAGCTTATAGTTAAGAAGGCCCTCTAAGCTAAGAAGAATAAGGTTAATATTATACCTAAGAAGTATAAGGCTAAGGAGGCGGAGATCTCTATAGAACTAGAGGATCGCTAGGTAGGCGCCTTAGAGGAGGCTACTACTTACTAGTAGCGCCTTGCTAAGAAGGCGGAGATCTCTATAGAACTAGAGGATTACTAGGTAGGCGCCTTAGAGGAGGCTACTACTTACTAGTAATACCTTGCTAAGGAGGCTAAGAAGTAAACTAAGTTACTATATAAGTAGTATAAGGAGCTTATCTATTACTATATTATAATAGAGTAGCTAGTATAAAAGTAGCTAGTAGTATAGGAGGTATAAGCTAAGCGCGCTAAGGAGTTACTTAACTCTTATAATAAAGTTATAAGTTTATTTAAGCCCTATTAGTACCTCCCTAGTACTTTACTAGTTACTATTTCTAACTTAAAGTAGAATTACGAGGCTTTAGCTACTATATCTATTATAAGGGGAGATAATAATAATAATAATAATACTAAGGGTACTAGCGCCTAGTAGACTTAAAATTTTTAAGAGCACCCCTAATAAGCTATTAATAACCTCTAAGTAGTAATTAGTTACTTTTAAGTATTTTTCTAGTCTCTTTTCGCTTTATTAGGGGCTTTTAGGCTAGTAAATTAAGATACCTAGCTAGTATACCCTATTTCTACCTAACTACTAGTTACTTATTAAGTTATCTATTAAATTATATAGTAATTATAATACTTTTGCTTATAATTAGGCTTTATAATCGCTTTATAAGTCTATTAATATATTATATTACAGCTCCTATAAATTATCTAATTCGCTATAGCCCTTCTATTTAATAAGGTACTAATAGTTATATCTAGGGCCCCTATAGGTAGTAATATAGTCTACTATATAGATATTATCGTCGTTATTAATTAGGATATCTTATAATAAAATAGCTAAGCTAAAAAAGGGTTCTAATTATATAGGCGCGAATATATTATAGATTTAGTATCTTTTATCTACTTATAGCTTATACGCCTATCCCCTATTAATTACCTATTAGATCCTAAATAGGCTTAAATATTTATTAGAAAGTTTATATAAGGGCTGCCTCTACCTAATGTTTTTAGTTAAAAGTAAGATAAGGTCTCTTATAGCGAAAATAATAGGGGTCCTTCTCTAATTATAGAACTTATTATATATTTTATTATACTTCTAAAGTAAGTTAGTAATAGCTAACCTCTAGGTAAGTAGGCTATAGATTCTCTTATATACTACTAGGACTAAAACCTTTAACTAAGGTTTAATATTATTAGGTCTACGAGGGGAATATCCTATTAGTAATTTAGTAGGTAATATCTTAATAGCTTCGTAGTAGGAGTTATTATAAACGAATTAAGCTAGGTTGAGCTATATTACCTAGTTATCCTAGTTAATATTATAGAAAGTCCTTAAAAAGTACTTAATACTCTAGTTCTAGCGTTCTATTTAGCTATTAGTTTAGGGATAGAAAGTAGTACTAATCTTCCTCTTAATAACTAGTAGGTAGTATACTTTAGACTAGAGGTTATTAGTAAATAGCGATCCCCGATTAGATATAATAGCTTCTAGGAGCCTAAATATAAGGAAGATATATTTAGTTAGTAGTATAACTAACTTACTAGTAATAAGTAACTCCCTAGTAGGGATATATAGGGAGTATTTTATGAATTAATTAATAATAACGAGAATATTATTATAAGGCTTATTTTTAGTCGTGAGTAATAATAGTAATTTAGTAATAAAGTCGATTAATATTTACTTAAAGGGCCTAGTAGGTACTAGTAGGGGCGCGAGTTTGCTATATAGGAGGTAGTATCTTAGTTTTATATACTAGTATATTATATATATCCTAATATATTCCTTTATATTAGTCTTCTATATATTCTAGAAAAACGATTTTCTAATCCTCTTTAGTATCTTAATAACCCCTTAGTAACCTCTAGATAGTTTATTATAAAATACTCTAAGGACTTTATTCTAAAGTAAGTAGTTATTAGGGATATATAAGCCCTCTTAATATCTTAGAATACTAGAGTTATCTAATAACTACTTTATACCTCGTTATTCCTACTCCTTATTAATATAAAAGGAGTCTTTTTATTAAGCTTCCTTAACTTATTCCTAGAATAAGGGTATAAGTTATTCTAGCGAGGTATTTAGTAATTAGGTGCCTTATTACTACCTAGTACTTACCCTCTAGATAGTAGTATTATTAAAACGTTATAAGAAGTCTTATAAGAGTAAGTCCCTAGCTTTATTAATTTCTATATCCTCTAGGGTATAGTTAGGTCTCTATAATAAACTATTAGCTAGGTTATAGTAACCTAGCTAGTATTTAATTTTAAAGTTAAATATTAATAAGTCTTATAATAGCTAAGCCTAGTAGCTACTAAGTATCTTTTTATTAATAAGGTATTAGTAACCTAGGTAGTTAGTAAGAAATTAGATATAATACTAGGAGTAAAGTAAGTAATACTACTACCTTACTACTACCTCCCTAATAGCTAGTAGCTCTACCTCTAGCATACTATAATATAATTATATACCCTTAAGCTTCTAAGATATAAATATTACTAGTCTCTATATATCCCCCTCTAGCTAGCTTAGTATTACCCCTATTATAAAGTCTAATATATTAGTTTTAACTTAAATTAGAAATATAGAATTAAAGTAGCGTAATATAAGCGCTTTTATAAATAAAGCGTAGAGCTAGTAAAAAGTAACTAATACCTCCCTAGTTATTACTAGCTATCCCTTAGCTATATTAGTAAGTTAGTTAGTAAGTAGGTTATAAATCTTAGAGTAGTTCTTAATAAATCTCCTATAGAACCCTATAAATCCTAGAAATTACTAAATCTCTTATATTATAATAGGTACTAGCTACTTAGCTATTACTTAGACCCTCTTATATTCTATAGTAACTCTATTTACTAAGACTATAAACCTAAGGAATTTAATCTCCTCCTTATAAAATTTATACTTATTAGGGTTTATATAGAGGCTATTAGCTTCTAACTAGGTAA
>JAVHLU010003539.1:0-10776 GCA_036785755.1 Colletotrichum ledebouriae
TAACCTATACCCTCTACTAGTTAAGGAAAATAATATAAGAACCCTATATATTCCTACTACTTATAAGCAAACCCTCTAAATATTACTATATAAAGTTAGACGCGCGCTGCACTAGGGCTAATTATATTAAGGCTAAACGGGCTACTAAGGCTCTTATAATAACGCCCTTGCTAAACCTTCTAATAAGGTGCTATAAAAGCTATTATATAAGATAACTCCTTAACTTAAAAGGTTAACCTTCTAGTAAGGTAAATGCTGTTATATAAGAAGTAACTCCTTAACTAAAGGGGTCTTTCCTAAGAGGTTCTTATAGCTAGAAGCATAAGAAGCTCTACGAGCAGGGCCTTATACCTCTCCCTCTTCCTTATCCTTATCCTTTAACTATATTAATACTAAACCTTATATATAAATATACTAAGCCTAAGCGAGGTATACCTTTTAATATAAATAATATAAAGGGGGTTATTAGAGAGTTTAGCCTTAATATAATTAATAAAACCCGCTTCTTTATTAACTACTCTACTATATATAGAGACTATATTATTAATATAGCCCTTAAGAGGGCTTACCTTAATACCCCTATAAGGGACTCTATAAAGCGTAATAGTATTAAAGCTAAGTAAGTAAACTTAGTAATAGAAATTTAGCGGGTTATTATATATCCTATAGAGTAGCCTTTCTTTAAGCAGGTCCTCTATATTACTAAGGTAGAGGTAGCCTAAGTAGCCTAGGCGAACGTTAGTAAATATAGCTTATACCGACTACTTTAATATAGAGAGAGCGTTACTAATAATAGCATAGCTATAAAGGCGTTAGCTAACCCGATTAAATAAGAGGATAAAGATAGTAATAACTTCTAGCGGATAAAGCGGTAATAGAGGCAGTATTAGCAGCGCAGGTAATACGCGAGAGGAAAAGTCGATAGTTTTATAGTTAAAATAATTAAAAACTATATTATTATCGATATAAAGTTAAAGATCGTGAGGCTATCTAGTAGGGCACGTATAAGTATAGCTATAGTTAGGAAAGGATCACGTAACTAAAGGCTATATATTATTAGGAGGCGCGGAGTTAGAAGGTCTATTACACTTAAGCAAGTAAAATCACTATGTAGTGGCTAGAGGCCAACTTTATTAATATATAATATATATAACTATTTAACCTTAAATCTTATTAAATCTAAATATATTAAAGAATTATTATAATACTATATTAATTAACTAGTCGACTAATTAGTTAACCAGACTAGACTAAGACTAATTAGGCTAGTAACTAATACTAACCTAGTTTAGTCTAGTTAAAAAAATAGCTAACTTTAGTCTAACTAATTTAGTTAGACTAATTAGTCGACTAAATACTAACTGACCTTTTCCCAACCCTGATGATGAATAGGTATTCAACCGTCGGTCGAATTAGAAATAGCTGCCCTCTAGTGCCGAAGGGCAGCCGTTACCGCCCCGCGCAGCAATCCAGCTCGCGGATAGATCGGTCTGGACTGCGTCGCAACGATTTAGATCGTAATGAATCGCAGGTAGTATTAGATGTGGAAACCTTTGCCGTACTGCCGTCCAGCTTGGGTCAGGCCCGGCGTTTCAGTCCCGACTTTACTTTTATGTATCAGGTCTCGGCCGAATTTTCTAGGAGCTGAGATGGTGGCAGTCATCCTTGAATCAATTCAACTTGCTATCTTCACGACGTAGCATCCGCTCAATCTCTTGCTGACGTTGGAGATAGGCAGAAAGTCTTCTTTAATATATTTCATTGTTTCACCGACATTCGTTCGTGTTCGTCAAATGCAACTTAAGGGTGGAAACCGCTGTGACAAGATAACACCCGTTGTGTCAAGCACATCACGAGGCCAATATCTCCGGAGTATCACTAAATACCGAGCGTAGGAGAACCCCTTATACGGTATAGCGACGTCTAATTAGAGAACTTAACAGCTGGTTTAAACATAGGAACGCTAAGCGCCATAGCATCGAGATCTGCAAAACTGCCATATTAGAGGCTGTTATAGCTATTTCCGAGATATCTCCATAATAATAATTAAAACACCAGGATCTCATCACGAATTGGTCCCCGAGGCGGAAACTTTATTAGCATTCTTTCCATAATTGTCGGAACCGTCGGCGTGGTCTCTAACGACTAACAACGTATAGGGCTAGGGTTAGGGAAGACGGCGCACACTAGTGCTACCCCGAATGGATCTGCGTACGCATTCACTATTATAGCTCTGACCTATAATCTATAACGGTTTATACCTCAACTTACCCCTCCGCAAAACCTCATCTTACCCCCCTCCATAGCGTTAAATAGCTTTGATTATAGCTACTAAGAGGCTAAGCTATCTTAGGGGGGTTAAGCTAACCTCCTAGGAGCTTAACTTAGCTATAAAAGTATATAGAAATAGAATAAAGAAAGTACTATATAAAGTATAAGAAATAGGCTAAAAACTCTATATATAGGGTATATATAAAATATAATCTAATCATATTCTAAGTACCTTTTTAGACTATTTTTATTATATATCCTATTATATATATCACGCTATTACCTAACCTAATTAGTCTCTATATAATAATAGCTATATCCTTAAGCACATAATTATAGCTTATTATAATCCTAAATAATATTAAATAAGGATTATAATTAAATCGTAATTATAAATACTAAGAAGTAAGATATCTTCTAGCTTTCTAAAAAGCTTTAATACTAGGACTTAAAGGAGTTATCTTATAAGGAAAAAGCTCTTAACTTTATATTACTTATACTTATAAATAACATAAATCAGATAATCATAAGGTATTTAATAATTTAGAAAGGGATTAAGGTAAAAGTATAAGATTTATTAAACGACGCCTAGTAATCCTATACTTATTATATCTAGGTAATTCTTTAAAATATACTTTAGCTACAATTAAGATATAATACTAAAATACCCTTAGTATACTAAGTTAATAATATAAAGACCTATAATCTTCTCTTCTTTAGAGAATATATTATATCTAATTAAAATAGAAGAAGTAATATTCTATAAGTTATTTCCTAACTTTCTATCTACTTCTCTAGGTAATATTACTTATGTTATTAACTTAAGAGGTAAGGATAAATTTAGAGTAAAGAGCATTCTAGATACTATATATTAAGTTCTATTATAATTCTATTATAATACTAATATAATATAACTAGGGATAATACTTATATACTAGCGCTCAAAGCTAGGTAAAAGAAATCTTTTTATTTTTTTTAAACCTACAATAAGAGGTAAGCTATAAGTTATACTAGGGTTTAAATCTACTTAAAGCTAGCTATAGAACTCCGGGAGATTAAGGTTACTAATCCCTCTAATATATTAGATATTATTATAACCTACTATAAATGGGCTAGAAATTTATTATACAATATAGAGACTTTTTTAGCTACCTAATAATAGGTAATCTAGTAGTTTTAAGTAATCTAATACTAATTTAGTATTAGTAAGTTATACTAAGGTAGTATTTAGGCTATTTATTACCTAAAATAATACGCTTTTTGAGTATATTAAGAATTATGCTTAGAATATATTAAGATTATAAACTAATAGTAAGAAGATAATAAAGGGTTGAGCTTTTATAATCTACTATAATTACTAAGTATCTTTATATGAATTTAGCTAGAAATACTTTTTTAAGAGGGTTAAGATATTATTTAACTCTTATAAGATTTAGCTATTGTTATAGTATTAGATTAAATAAAGTTACCCTAGAAGCCTAGCTCCTACCCTAGCTATTCTAAATATAGAGCTATATTACTATATAGTTATTATAAGGCGAGTAAGATAGCCTTATTATTATAAGTACAATATATTTAGAATATATCTTTAATATATTTAAGTCTACTAATACACCTTTACCTAGGTAAGGCGTATTTTAATAAAGATATATAGTTAATTCCTCTAAGCTATACTTATTACTTTAAGTTAATTATACTAATCAATATAAATAAGATGCTATATATAGTATAGGTTCTAATTAGTATATACTTATACCTACTACTAGTCCTAAGTAAGATTCTAGAAAGTTATTTTGGAGATTTAATAGAGATCCTTCAGGAGATTATAGACCTAACGCTAATATATAATAAAATATTTATGAAGTATTAGAAATATATTACTAATATATTTAAAAATAGGCGTACTTATAGTAAACCTAATTATCTAAGACTTCTTTAAAGATTATAATACTATTACTTTTAGTAATATATATTCTAGCTTAGTATAGGCTAATAAGGTTAGGAAGCTTATTATAAAGTCTTAAGCTCTAATATATTCTCTAAGTAACTATATTATAATAATCTAATAGCCTTTCTTACTTAAGAAGGATAGAAAGACCTAGGTATATATACTCTATTATATTTAGAGCATATTAGTAATAATACTAGTATATTTAAGATATCTTATTTAATAGTATAAATTACCTTATTTACTACTTCTACTCTGAAAAACTTTAAATACTTGAAAAGCAATAATCTATAGAAGTTAATATATTATTTAAGCGTATTAAAGGTATAGAGAACTGTAAACCTATTTTTACTAAGCTATTAATAGTAATAGGATAGGGTATAAATATACTCTTAATATAGTTTTAAGCTACTTCTAGAAAACTAGTCTAGATCTATACCTACTTCTTTATAAATAGCGAATTAATACAGCTCTATCTTTATATATTTTAGATACTTTCAAAGCTTTAGGAGGAATATCTTTATTAGCATCTATAATAGAGGTATTATTATCTAGATATACCTAGAACTATAAATACCCTTATAATAGATTAGTATTCTTACTAGCCTTTAAGTATATTATAAGTATATTTGAAATATATTTCTATTTCTAACTTAATAGGCTTTAGGTATTATCTATCTTCTACCAACCCTAAGAGGCGCTCTTAGTAATAGTAGATTAAAAACTTAGTTATATTATATAGGGTCTATTTCTAATAGGGTATTAAGGCTCTCCTTAGACCCTGAAATAACCCTAAAATAAGCTAGTATTATTAGCTTTATATAGTAATAATAAGCCTCTTAGAGGTTGATATAAAAAGTAAATATACTACTATAACAGCGGAGATTATATATAAGCTAATTATATTTCTATTATAGCTCTATATATATTAATATATGTTTAGGCTACTTTAAATGAAATAGGGCTATCTTATAATAAGTAACTTATAAGTTAAATCTAATATTAATAGCATACCTTAATTATTATATTTTAACTATACTACTAGCTATTTAGAATATACTCTAGCTATGAATAAATATAGTTAAGGAAAGTTACTAGTATAAGTATACCTATAGCAAAAGCTTAATTTAAAGAAAGCTATTAATATATAGGTATTATGCTATTAATACCGAACGCTCTTAGCGCAGTTATCCCGCCTAAGGGCGCCTAACGCGTTTAACGCGTTAAATATACCTAAACGTAGTAAACCTTTATAAAGGGGCTTATCGCCTTTGAGGAGAAAACCTTTAATATCTATAGAGCTTTTACCTATATTTTTCACTTATTATATAGACTATATTAATTAGTAATATAACCTTAATAGTTAGCTATATCCCCTCATAACTAAGGATATCCCTTATAATTAAGGAAGGCACTTAACTATAAAGATAGCTAACCCTATTAAGTTTATATAAAGTAATATCTTAGTAGTTAACACCTATAGGTATTATATATCATTAAAAACCTCTAAACTCCCCTTTTCCCTTAACTAGGAAATATTAATAAGAGATATTAACCCTTTACTATTTCCCTTAACTAGGAGATATCCCTAAGAGATATTAAACCTTAAAGATTTCCTTAACTAAGGAATATCCTAAAGAGATAATAAGCCTCTCTAATAATAATACCCTATAAGCTAATTCCAATTATAAGGTTAAAGAAGATCTTAAGTCTAACCTTCTAGAACCTATTAACTATTTAACTATTATAAATTTTATAGTAGCGCTTAAGTAATACCCTAATACGTTCTACGCGCTATTTACCTAAACTAAGTATACCCTCCTTAGTTTAGCTATAAAAGCAAGTATTATAGCTATTACTTATAAAAACTTTGGATAATATTTAAGTAACTGCTATAGATATATTTAAAAGTTATTACTATATAGGGAAGCGTATAAGACTGCTTAATATATTTAAGGTAAGGTCCTATAAGTATAGATAACTAACCTATAACTATTTACTAATACTATTAAATAGTGGTATTACCTTAACCTCCCTTATTATAATTAATATATTAAGATAGAGACTAAATAGGGCTAGACGCTAGACCTAACGCTCCCCTTTAAAGAGGATAAAGAGAGGGGAAGCTATAAGACCCTAATAGCTAAAGCTATAGATAAGCTAGATATCTTAAAACCTATATCTAAACTTAATATAATAATAATTCCTAAAGCTTTCTTAGTACTCCTATTAACTCTAGAGGAATATTATAAGTTTAGACGAAGTTTTATAAATACTCTATAACTCCTATATTAAAAGATATAACTATTATATTAATACTAGAGCTAAGCCTAAATATATTCTTTATATTATTTAAAAAGAGTAAAGATATATTAAGCGCTTTATTCCTAACCTAAGGAAAAGGATTAAGTAGCCCTCTTATATTTAAGCTAAGTAACTTATAGAGTTACCCTAGCGCCTATAGCTAGGGTAAGTAGTATAATAGAATAGGCGCCTAGGAACTAGAAGCTAGATTATTAAACCTTAATAAAAGTAAAAGATATAATTAGGATATTAAATATATAGAGGATGCTCCTCTACTACTACTACTACTACTACTTATACTACCTAGAGATCCTAGTAATAGAGGTAATAATAGCGACCCCGAGGGCTTAAATAGTAGAGGAGGTAGCCCTAGGTATAGTAATAGTAATAGCTAAGGCGATTAACGCCCTTAACTACTAGCTAGGCTAAGAGATATTATTAAACTATTATCTAACCCCAATAGGTTCTTAGTTAGCTATAACTTTCTTATATTCCTTCTCTCTATAAATGAAGAAGGGGTAATATAAGTGATAGCTAGTATATTAGTTATAGAACCTAGGTATAGTACTCCTTATCTTAAAACTAGTATAATTAGGTTATTCGGTCTACCTCTATATAATAATAAAGTTAATAATATATAAATTAATAATAGTTTAAAGAGTATTTACTAGAATATGTACCGCTTTATTAATACTATTAATAGCTATATTAAGTCGGATAATAGGAACCTAGCTATAGCTACCCTTAAGCTATATTAAATCTTATTAAGGTATACCTCAGACTAATACTATACTAATCCAATATTTAATAAGAAGGCAGAGCTTAAGGACCCTAACTATAAATTAAACTATTAGAAAGAGTTATTACTTAAATATTTTTATGTATTATATATAATTACTAAAGCACGTTTAATAAAAGAGAGGTATACTCTATATAATATATATAATTAATATAATATTTAATACTAGACAACTAAGGTTACTTGATTTTATAAGGATACTAAAGAGAGCGAATCTAAGGTATTAATTATTATATATAATAAGATAAATATAAAACTAGTTATTAGTATTCCTTAGCTAACTAGTAATACGAATTATAATAAGTTTATTATAAGCTTATAGAAGATAGTCCCTAGCTAGTATTACATAGTTACTAAAGGATCTTAGTAAGTATTAGTCTAACTATTTATTATTATTAAGACAGCCTATATAGGAACTATAGCGACGCGATTATTACTAAAAGAGACCTTAAAAATAGGCTATATTATTACTAATTATTACTTATACTATATAAACCTAAAGGAGACTATATCTAGTCTATTACTATTAAGACCTATAAAGTAAGCTATTAATACTACTACTAAACCCTTATTAAGCTCCTCTTATAAGGAAATTTAGTTTAATTAATAATAAAGGCCTAAATACTAATACAAATAGCCTAGTTCATACGTTTAGTATCCTTAACTACTTAGTTACCCTTTAGTATATATAGCAAAGGGGACTAGTTATAAACAAGCAGAAGAGGAAGTATATACTTTATTAAATAAGGGCGACTTTAACTATATCTAGTATATTTAGGCTAGTAAGGATTTAGATTTATATAATAAAGATTTAGTTATTAGTATAAATCATAAGGATAACTAAGAGCAAGAAGAAGACGATCCTAAGTATATTAACCTAGTTACTTAATCCGCCTATTATTATAAATACCCTCTAGGTTATATCCCTAGATATAAGGATAAGTACCCTATTTTTAATATTAATTTATTCTAGAATTCGCTCCTTAAGGATCCTAGGATCTGCTCTTATAGAATATTCCTCTATAATACTAAGCTATATACTAACCTTAAGGGTATTCTCTCGCATTAGACCCTTCTATCCCCTTAGCTAGATATAATACTTATTAGTCCTATTAAGCTATAGCGATATATAGTTATATATTTATTTTATTATATATATACTAAGATTATTATCTAAAGCTATTATAACAGACTACTAATCGTAGTCTATATTAATATAGGCATAGACTACTTAGTTATAAGTAAAGCCTGCTTACGATAGTTCTATACTCTCTTAAGAGAACCTAAGGTATTTAAGCTCTAAGGCGTTAGAAGCCTTAAGACTATTACTTAGGTAGGCTTCTTAATTCTTATATAAGGATAATAACCTAATACTTATATAATAACTACTAAGCCCTCTATAGGTATATAACTTATCCTATATTTAGATACTAGTCTACTTATAGAGTAAGACGTTAATATACTTAATAGGCTCGATATCCTAAACTTAGATTTATATATCTAGATTATATCCTATAATAATATTTGAATTCCTTCTTAGATCTATTTACAAGTCCCTTTAAAAGTTTATAATATATATACTACTAGAAATATAACTATCGCGCTATATAATCGCTCTACTATTTAAATTAATATACTATTAGTAAAATAGAGTCTCTTTTATTTGGCCTAAAGTATAAAAGGTATATATATATATATATATATATAGGTAACTTACTATTTATTCCTATTATTAATAACGCTCCTTATTTATTAAAGATTAAATAAGGTATTAAGCTTAGAACCCTAGTACCCTTTAAGTCTAATAGATACTAGAAAGGGCTAGAACTAATAGGAACTAGAAAGATAATAAATAATATAGCTCTACCTATAAATAGGTAAGAATATTAAGAGTAGGCTTAAAAGATATATAGAATAATTCGTAGATCTAATTAAAAGAGATCGTCTCTATTAGGCGCTAATTCGCTAAGAAATTACTAAAAAACGAGGTATAGGGTTATTAAGGTACTAATAGTAATAATAATAATACTATCCTCTCTACTACGCTCCTCTCCTCTACGCTCTACTCTATAGTCTCCTTATAATAAGTCTATATACTAAGGGAGTTTTCTAAAAGTTATATAGCTAAGTCTATCCTATTCTATTCTAATTATCCCCTTAAGACTTTTTATAATATTATAAAGGAGAGTCTTAAAAAATAAATAAAACTACTTTATAGAAATAGTAAATAAACTCTATTTATAAATCTAATTTATTAATAATATCTTCTAGGTAAGCGATCTTATTATTAAGAAGGTCCCTTAGGTTTAACTATTTTCTACTATAAGTTATATCTTAATAATAGCTTTATTACTTCTTCTTTTTTATTATACTCCTTATCCTATTCTAATCCTTAGTATAGCTAAAACTACCTACCCTATTATACTAAGCGCGAGAAGTTATAATAATACGCTCCCTTAGGCGTGTTCTACTCGATCTAATCCTATTAGTTAACCCTCTATTAGACGTAGTCTATATAGCTATAGTTATACTTATTTAAAGGACTAGGCCTCTTAGGATATAATAGTATATTTATAAGTATAGTTCTTAGGTATAGCTTAATAGTTATACTATAACTTAGTATCTATAAGACTTATAACTAAAGCTAATATCTAAGGTATTTAAGCTTATTATCTAGTATTTTAGATAAAGCGGACCTAGATAATATTAATAATCTATAAATAGGTTAAGGAATATTTATTATAAGAGATAGTATAACGTTATTATTATTTCTAAAGTCTACTACGTTATTATCTATAAGTAAAGGAGTAGGAGGGTATAAAGGGAAGAAAGGTATTTTCTTAAAGTCTTCATAGCTTAATAGGGTATCTTATAGAGCTATACTACTATTAATAGTTAAGTTATAGAACTCTATAGTAATTATAGATATATATTAAGTAACTAAGGGGATTTTAGAGTTAGAGAATAATACGCTATTACTTAAGGTTATACTACTAAAACGTAGAGATAGTAATCCTTCTTAAATTAGAGCTCTAGCCTATTTAATATATTAGAGGCTATATATAAATCTATCCCTCTACTAGACTAAATTAACTATATAAGTATTAATTAATAGGAGCTTTTAGAGTTATAGAGGGGCTCCTATCTTATAATACTATATATTAAGGTCCTATATAGCCTTAACGAAGCGCTAATTACTATTCCTATCCTATATAGAGTTATAATAGAAGTAATAGCTAGTTAACTAATCTATAAAAATTATAGCCTAGTAATAATTACTATAGTTTAGTAGAAAGAAGGCCCTAGTAGTATCCTAAAGATTCTTCGCCTCTTCTCTTTTAAGCTCTATAAAAGCTTTATTAATTTCTTTCCTAAGTTACTAGGCTAGCTTATAGATTAGGGTATAGATATTATAAGGGTAGCCCTTAATTATAAATATAAAAAGGGCTATAAC
>JAVHLU010003540.1:0-10774 GCA_036785755.1 Colletotrichum ledebouriae
TAACTCTATATAGGACTAGAATAGTAATTAGCGCTTTATTAAGGCTATATAAGACCTTAATATATAGTATTATAAGATAGGAGCCCCTCTATAACTCTAAAGGCTCCTATTAATTAATACCTATATAGTTAATTTAGTTTAATAGAGGGATAGATTTATATATAGTCTCTAATATATTATATAGGCTAGAGCTCTAATTTAAGAAGGATTACTATTTATATATTTTAGTAGTATAACCTTAAGTAATAATATATTATTCTCTAACTCTAAAATCCCCTTAGTTACTTAATATATATCTATTATTACTATAGAGTTCTATAACTTAACTATTAATAGTAATATAGCTCTATAAGATACCTTATTAAGCTAAGAAGACTTTAAGAAAGTAATTTTCTTCTCTTTATACCTTCCTACTCTTTTACTTATAGATAATAATATAGTAGACTTTAGAAATAATAATAATATTACGCTATCTCCTATAGTAGATATTCCTTAACCTATTTATAGATTATTAATATTATCTAGGTTTACTTTATTTAAAATACTAAATAATAAGCTTAAATACCTTAGATATTAGCTTTAGTTATAGGTCTTATAGACGCTAAGTTATAGTATAACTATTAAGCTACGCCTAAGAACTATACTTATAGATATACTATTATATCCTAAGAGGCTTAGTCCTTTAAATAAGTATAACTATAGCTATATAGAATACGTCTAGTAGAGAGTAAACTAGTAGAATTAGATCGAGTAGAATACGCCTAAGGGAGCGTATTATTATAACTTCTTATACTTAGCGTAATAGGGCGGGTAGTTTTAGCTATACTAAGGATTAGAGTAAGATAAGGAGTATAATAAAAAGGAAGAAGTAATAAGGCTATTATTAAAAAATAACCTATAGTAGAAAATAGTTAAACCTAAGGGACCTTTTTAATAAAAAGATTACCTACTTAGAAGATATTATTAATAGATTAGATCTATAAATAGAGTTTATTTTTTTTTTTCTATAAAATAGTTTTATATATTTATTTAAAACTCGTTTTTATAGTATTATAAAAAGTCTCGAGGGGATAATTAGAATAGAATAGGATAGATTTAGCTATATAAGTTTTAGAAAACTCCCTTAGTATATAGATTTATTATAAGGAGACTATAGAGTAGAGTATAGAGGAGAGGAGCGTAGCAGAGGAAAAGATAGTATTATTATTATTATTATTAGTATCTTAATAACCCTATACCTCGTCTTTTAGTAATTTCTTAGTAAATCCGTGCCTAATTTAGATAATCTCTTTTAATTAGATCTGCAAATTATTCTATATATCTTTTAAGCCTACTTTTAATATTCTTACCTATTTATAAGTAGAGCTATATTATTTGTTATCTTTCTAGTTCCTATTGGTTCTAGCCCTTTCTAATACCTACGCTAAGCGTATTTACTATTAATTACCTATATAAGAAGGAAAAGGCGTTAATTATGATATATAATATAAAATATAATTTATACCTCCTATTATAGTAATATACTAATAAGTAGAGCTATACTACTATATATAAATAACTTTAGGTAACCTTGCTTCCTTTCTATTCTATATATACTATTATATCCTATTTAAGCTAAGGGAGTCTTAGGTATAGCGTTGGCTAGCTTTAGGAGGTTAGGGTAGTTCTTATCCTCGTTATTAATAATCCCTTTAGTAATAGCTAGAAGTTAGTTAATATTAATACTATAAGTAGTAGCTAATTAGGCGTTATCTTAGTATTACTCTAGGAACTAGTGGTAAGACTTCTTACTAACCTTAGGGTATAACTTAGTAATACTATTATCCTTAATTATAATAATTAAGGTAGTAAGGGATACGACGTTAGCGCAAAGGCCTTAAAGGTTTATAGCATATTTATACTAAAGGTTAACTATATCTATAATCTTAGGGTTATTA
Source organism: Colletotrichum ledebouriae (assembly GCA_036785755.1). Taxonomy (NCBI): domain Eukaryota; kingdom Fungi; phylum Ascomycota; class Sordariomycetes; order Glomerellales; family Glomerellaceae; genus Colletotrichum; species Colletotrichum ledebouriae. The sequence continues at coordinate 1,938 of JAVHLU010003540.1, forward strand.
AGGTCTAGAAGGGTATAAATAGTACTAATATCATTACTATTAATTATAGCTTAACTAACGTGCGCGTTATCCTTAGTATATACGCTAGAAGGCTTGTATTATAATATCTACTTAATAATAAAGCAGAGCAATATAGGGCTAAGATCCGGGTTACTTATAATTTATTTGATTATAAATAAGCTAAGGGCGCGGATATATATATATAGGCTAAGGATAATTATACTATTCTAGATAAGGGTATAGAGAGTTAGACGTTTAGTATAACGGGTAGTAATAAATTAGTTATATTAAAGAAGTAGATACGCTAAAGATAGATATTAATCGCCTCCTATACGTTTAGGAACTTAATATAGGAATAGGTAAGGCGATAAAGGCTAGAGATATAAGTATAGGACTACTAGTTAGTAATAACGATCTTCTTAATACTAGTAGTAGTATTAGGCGTCTTAGTAGCGCTAGGTGTATTAGAGGTATTAAAGGGGCTAATATTTATAGAAGGATTAATATTAGGGCGATTATCTAAACTTGCGGCTAAAGCTATATACTTAGTAGATAACTTAGTAGTAAGGTACTACTTAAGGCTAAGGAAGTCCGGGCCCTCTTAGGTTAGTCCCCTAGGAATAGTCGCTATAATAAATTTAAACTTAGTAGTATCTAACTTAATAAATTAGCCTAGGTTGAGAGTAATAGCACTAGTATTAATAATATAATCCTTAGAGAGCGCTATAGTTAGGGCGATCTAGGTCTCTTTATATCTATTAAGTAAGATAGAGATATAGCTAATACGTTCCCTATAGGCTTATATTACCTTAATAGCCTTAATAATATTTATTATATTAGGAGTGCTAATACTAGTAGCTTGCTCCTTAGGAGTAGCTATATTATTAGTCTTATTCTAAATAATAGGAGTTAATCTAGTACTAGCTATATTAATATTAGTTAATAGTTAAGGTTTAGCTTACTGAATAGTATTAGTAGCTTAATTAGGCTAGCTAGTATTAAGGGCTTATTTAGGCTATATAGCTTTAATAGGTTTATTAGGTTAAGCGTATTTAATATTAATAGGTTCTTTATCTCTACTTAAGGCTTCTCTAGACTTAATAGAAATAGGCAAGCTAGCGATATTAATAGTATAATATAAGTTATATTTAAGGGAGTTTTATATAATATTATAGAGAGATAGCGTTAGGAAATTAGGAATAGAACTTAATTTAGTTTATAGATAGTAATAAGCTATTAATATATAAGTTAGTTCCTAGGTAGATAATAAATAGGGTATTTAAGATTTTATAACTAGTTCTATAATATTAGGTTTCTTAGTTAGGAGCGCGCTTAAAAATTTCTTAGTTATAAATATAATATCCTAGCTTATTATAAGGGATTTTAGTAATATAAGGTAGGTAGTACCGGATATAATTAAGTATAATATACTTAATATCTTCTTATTTATATTATTATTTATTAGGGATAAAATAGTGTCTGGGTATATAAAATATAGGTCGCTCTAGAAGCGCTAAGTATATATCATAATATTAAGCATTAGTAAGGGTTCTTAATATCTAGAAGAGGATAATACTAATAAAATAAGAAGTAGGAGTATAGTATTATATAGTAATAGGGATAAAAGTATTAACGCTCTTCTATAAGATATATATATAAAGGGAAAGGTCTACTTAATACTAGGCGGGTAAAGGTAGTAGTAGTAACTAATAGGGTTACTTAGTAATATAATCTTATTTTATATATATATACTTATACTAATTCTTCTTATTAGTTAAATAAGAGTAGGGATTAACCTTTAAGCGAGGAGGGTAGTTATATATAAGCTCGGAATTACGCCGCAGCCCCTTCGCAAAAAGACTATAATAAATTCACCTAGTTCGTAGGTATAATTCGGGAAATATTATATAGGTTATTTAACTTATACCCTCTACTAGTTAAGGAAAATAATATAGGAACCCTATATATTCCTACTACTTATAAGCAAACCCTCTAAATATCACAAAGTCGGACGCGCGCCGCACCGGGGCTAATTATATCGGAGCCGAACGGGCTACTAAGGCTCTCGTGGCAAAGCCACCATATGAGATAACTCCTTAACCCAAAAGGTCGACCTTCTAACAAGGTGCTAGGTAGTTATATTTATAAAGGTTATTATACTACTAAGAGTAGAAGGTATTCAAGAGGGAAGGCGCGACAGATATAATTATTATTACTATTAGGCTAGGTATAAATATTATTATTATTAGGCTAAAGTCCTTATATATACTAAGCGCGCTAAACGTTTTTATTTTATAATAAGGCTTTAGCTATAATATTCTTTCTAGTTTACTTACCTATTCAAGGCGTTTTAAGTAGCAGGTTCTTTATTTATAATATATATCCTGTTATTTTATCGGGTTCTTTTAAGGCTTTCCTCTTAGGCGTATTAATAGTCTTTTACTAGGCTTTAATACTAGTTTATTACCCTATTAGATAAGCCTTTAAGCTAATACTTATTTATAGAGCTATTCTAGTTCTTATTCTATACTCTTAAATATAGTAATAAGTTTATTTATATTTATAATATATTTATTTATCTAAATAATATATATTAGTAAGTAACCTTTCTATTTAACTAGATATTATACCTTTCCTTATGCAAGAGGTCGCTTCTTAGGGATACTTTTAATCTTAAAATACTTATATATTTTAAGCTAATAAATATTATTATCTTCCTTAATATTAACTAGTCCTTAGTAGTTATCTTAGTAGTTAAATAAGTTACTACTAGGGGTTAGTACTAGTATAAGTTAGATAATAAATATAACTAAATAAATATTTATGTTAAGTAGAATATTAAGGCGGTATACTAACTTACTAATATATTTAAGGACCTTAAATAGGATACGCTAGTAGCTATACTTTAGATTTAGCTATCCTAGTAAATAGTATCCTAATCCTATCTTAAGATATACCTAGTTACTGAGCTTAAATATAATAAAACGATATCTTTTATTATACTATTCCTTTATATATAGCTAGGCTACTACGATTAAGATTTTAGCTTCCTCCTAGAAGATTTTGTAGTTTATCTCAGGGTTAGTATTACCTAAGATATTTAATATATTATTAGTATTTATCCTATATAGGATTTAGTTTAGTAAATAGCTAATAACTTATAAGTAGGTGTTATTAAGGTTATATTAGAGGCTTAAGAGTAATTTTGCTTAGTTATTATTAATAAGGTTAAGAAAGTAATAAATAGCTAGTTCGATAGTTTAGTTCTTATATTCTAAGGTATTATTAGTTTAAGGAGAGTATACTATTAAGAACTTTAATTTAATATATAGTTTAGCCTATAGTACGGTCTGAAATATTAATAGGAACTTATAGTTATAATTAGATATAATAGCTTTTAGTATTCCCTAGTTACTATATTAGAGGTTATAAAGAAGAAGTTATCCCTAGATTTTAGTAATATATATTAAATAACCTAGGATAAGAAGCGTTACTTTAGAGAGCTTATCAGTTATAGTAAGTACTATATTGAATAGCGGGAAGTTCTATACTTTATATCCTAAATACTATAAAGGTATTTCGGGAAGTCTAATAATAAGGTCTACAGTAATTATATAGAAGGGAATAGCTAATATTAATATTAGCTATATCGCGCTAAGTAGTAATTATTATTCTATTGTTATTATTCCGCATTATAAGTAATTAGCTATATAGTTATAAACTTATCGTTTAAGATATAGTATATAAAAGTATTTATTAATAGTTCTCTATATTCGATCCTTACTAAAGTAATAATAGTTATTATTAGCCTCTTTAATAAGTAGCGTTACAAATTCCTTTAGGATATAAGGCCTTCGCTTATTTATATAAGGGTTAACATAGTAAAGGAGACTATTATATATAACGAAGTTAAGGTCTATATTATCTATCTTTTTATAAAGTATCTTATATACTCTACTCTAGGACTTAGAGTTAGTATATAATTAGATAACCTTAGTCTTAAAGTTATTATTAAGGGATACCTCTATTATAAAGTTAATACCTATAGGTATATTATCCTATATCTTATTAAGTTCCCTAACGTCTTTAATAAGGATTTCTATTATAAGTAAGTATAATAATATATCTGCTATAATATTTAACGTTCTAGGTATATAATAATATACTAGGGAGAATTAGCTAAGGTATTCTAATAATAACGTAAGTCGTAGGTTAGACCCTGTCTTATCCTCTAACTATAGCGATATTTATTTAATAATATTATATATTACTAAATAGTCGGTAAGTATAATTATAGGGTCTTATCTTAATAAATATAATATTAGCTAATACGTCTTTATTACTTAAACTAGGTAAGCTACTTTAAGTTTAGTAGGCTAATATTTCTATTTAGCTTAATTAAGGGCTTTACTAATATAGGAGACTAGGCGTATATTAGTACGCTTAATAAGGTTATAAGGCTTCTATTTAATATTATTAGCTAGCTAGAAGATTAGCGCGGAGTATCTATATTCCTTGAATAAGTTAAGCTAAATAAATAGCTACTAATTAGGCTTATAGTAAAATGGGGCGTTATCTACTATTAACGCGTCCTTAATATTATTAAAGCTAGCTTCTTCTTTTAATATAGGTTTAAAGCTTCTTTTTTAATAGAAGACCTTCTATATAATACCTTTATCCTTTCCTTAAGCTTAGGCTTTAGTAAGTAATATTATTTTATATTATTAGAGTAGTTAAATACGATTACTATAACGTAGTATTATATATTATAAGAGACTAGTTACCCCTATCTAGTATTTATGCTAGTAAAGGCTATAGGGGTACTTAATTTTCTTTATAGTATTAACACGGTCCTACGTAGTTAATAGTCTAAATATATTAATAGTAAAGCTAAGTAGATTAATAAAAGGGTATCCTATAAATAACCCTTTGGCAGAGAGCAAGAGTTTAATCTTAGTAAAGAGTTTAAGCATTATATTAAGGTGCTTAAGGTAAGTGCTAAGGTCCTTTAAGGTAATAATAATATTATTAATAAATATATAGGTATATTCCTTATGCGATTAAAAAAGCTTATCTATAACGTATTAAGCGTAAGCAGGCGAATTGTAAAAACCTATAAGTATTACCTTTAAGCGTTCTTATCTATAATAGCTAGCTATAGTAAATTAGTCCCAATATTCCTTTTTAATAAGGAATTAGTAATAGAAGGATTAAGCGTTAATTATAGTAATCTATAGTTTACTATATAGGCGTTTAATAATATTTTACTATAATAGTATAGGGTATGTATTAGGGATCGTGGCTTTATTAAGAGTATATAGGCTTATAACTATTCGACCCTTATACTTACTATTTATAATTCGCTATATAGCGAATACTAGGGCTCTAAATAGTATAGGTCTAGAGTTACCCTATTTTATATAGTCCTAAGTATAAAGCTCGTCTAAGGTTTTATTAATAAGTTTCTTATTTTCTTTTCTAACTAAGTAAGGTCGTTATCTAACATTTATATTCTACTATCCTTTAATACGCTTAACCTTAAGGTATTAATCTTCCAGACGGTTAATTAGTCCTTAGTCCTTCTAGATAGTAAGGTAATATAATATAACCTCTTTAAGGTATTAAATAGCTTTAGTATCTTAGTTATAGATATATATATCTTCTTTAGTAATAACTACTAGTAAGCTTTTAAGCTTAGTTATACCTATCTTACTATTTAGGTTAATATTCCCCTTATAGATATCTCCCTAATTTAGTATTAGATTATCCTTTATTATACCTTAGTTTATAAGCGCTTCCTTATTAGTTAGGTTAGAGATTTCTACTTATTTATTAACTAATAGTTCTAATAGCTAAATAAGTATAGCAAGCCTATAATCTAAAAGGTTAAAAATAGCGTAATATGTTAGATCCGTATGTAATAATATTAAAAAGGCTACTTATAGTTAATTATAAGTCTTTAGCTTAAGGTATCTATTAGACCTAAAGGGCGATAGGGTTCTAAGCTTAGTACCTCGCTTAATCTTTAATAGCTATAGAGCGTTATTAATAATAGGAATAAATAGTAAATTACCTATATATATATATATGCACTCTTTATATCTTAGGCTAAATAGAAGGGACTCTACCTTACTAATAGTATATTAATTTAGATAGTAGAGCGATTATATAGCGTAATAATTATATTCCTAGTAGTATATATATTATAAACCTTTAGTAAGACTTTTAAATAGATCTAAGAAGGAATTTGAATGTTATTATACGATATAATCTAGATATATAATTCTAAGTTTATAATATTAAGCCCGTTAGGTATATTAAAGTCTTACCCTATAAGCAGACTAGCGTCTAATTATAGGACGAGCTATACTCTTATATAGAGCTTAGTAGTTATTATTTACTTATTAGGTTATTATCCTTATATAAGAATCGAGAAGGTTACCTAAGTAATAGTCTTAAGGCTTCTAACGCCTTAGAGCTTAAATACCTTAGGTTCTCAGGAGAGGGTATAGAGCTATTATAGGTAGGCTTTGCTTATAACTAAGCGGTCTAGGCTAGTACTAATACAGACTATAATTAGTAGTCTATCGCGATATCCTCGGATAATAGTCTTTACGTATATATAGCGGTATAAACGTATAACTATATATCGTTATAGCTTAATAGGACTAATAAGCGTTATATTAAGCTAAGGGGATAGAAGGGTCTAATATAAGAGGATAGTATTAAGATTAGTATATAGCTTAGTATTATAAAAGCATATTTTATAAGAGTAGATTCCTAGATCCTCTAGGAGCGAATTCTAGAATAAATTAGTATTAAAAATAGGGTACTAGTCCTTATATCTTAGGATATACTCTAGAGGGTATTTATAGTATTAAGCGGATTAAGTAACTAGGTTAATATACTCGGGATTATCTCCCTATTACTTATAGGTATCTTTATTATTAGTATTAATAACTAAATCTTCTTTATATAAGTCTAACTTATCGCTAGCTTTATTATACTAGATATAGTTAAAGTTACCCTTATCTAATAAAGTATATACTTCCTCTTTTATTCGCTCGTAGCTAATCCCTTTTAACATATAAACTAAAGGGTAACTAGGTAGTTAAGGATACTAAATATATTAACTAAGCTAGTTATATTAGTATTTAGGTCTTTTTTATTAATTAAACTAGATCTCCTTATAAGAGGAACTTAATAAGGGTTTAGTAGTAATATTAGTAGCTTATCTTATAGGTCTTAATAATAATAGGCTAGATATAGTCTCTTTTAGGTTTATATAGTATAGATAAGAAGTAGTAGTAGTACGGCTTATTATTAAGCTCTCTTTTAGTAATAATTACGTTAAAGTAGTTCTTATATACGTCGTCTTAATAGATAGTTAGACTAGGGCTCGCTAGGATCCTTTAGTAACTATTTAATACTAACTAGGGATTATCTTCTATAAGCCTATAATAAGCTTATCGTAGTTCGTCTTATTAGTTAGTTAAGGAATACTAATAACTAGTTCTATATCTATCTTATTATATATAATAGTTAATGCCTTAGCTTCGCTCTCCTTAGTATCCTTATAAAGTCGAGTAACCTTAGTTATTTAGTATTAAATATCATATTAATCGCATATATTATATAGATTATACCTCTCCTTTACTAAATATACGTTAGTAATTTTATATAGTAAATAAAAGCGTTTAAGTAATAACTCTTTCTAACGGTCTAATCTATAATTAGGGTCCTTAAGTTCCGCCTTCTTATCTAACGTTAGGTTAGTATAGTACTAGTTTAATGTATACCTTAATAGGGTTTAATAAAGGTTAAGGGTAGCTATAGCTTAGTTCCCGTTGTTTAACTTAATATAGCTATTAATAGTATTAATAAAATAGTATATATTCTAGCAGATAGTTTTTAATCTACTATAAATATATATATTATTAACTTTATTATTATATAAAAGCGGATTAAATAACCTGATTATATTAGTCTTAAAGCAAGGATTGCTACGCCTAGGCTTAGTAATTAATATAGTAGCTATTACTTATATTACCCCTTCTTTATTTATAGAGAGAAGAGAAGTAAGAAAGTTATAGCTAACTAAGAACCTATTAGGGTTAGATAAAGGTTTAATAATATCTCTTAGTCTAGCTAGTAGTTAATAGCGTTAATCGCCTTAACTATTACTACTACTAGGGCCTAGGCTATCTCCTCTGCCTTTTTAGCCTTTAGGATTACTATTATTACCTCTATTACTAGGGTCTCTAGGTAGTATAAGTAGTAGTAGTAGTAGAGGAGTATCCTCCTAAAATTTAGTATCCTATTTATATCCTTTATCTTTATTATAATTTAATAGTCTAGCCTTAGGATCCTAGAGGCCTATCTTACTTTAATACTCGCCCTAGCTATATAGGCTTAGGTAGCTCTATAAGTCGCTTAGCTTAGGAGCGAGAGGGCTACTTAGCCCCTTTCCTTAGGTTAGGAATAAGGTAGATATATTATTACTTTCCTTAAATAATATATAGAATATATCTAAGCTTAACTCTAGTATTAATATAGTAGTAATATCCTTTAATATAGGTTTAAGAGGTAGGGGTTATAGAGTATTTATGGCCTCTGGCCACTGCATAGTGATTTTACCTGCTCAAGTGCAACAGACCTTCTAACTCCGCGCCTCCTGATAATACACAGGTGTGGCGCGCGTCCGACTCTATGATGTTCAGAGGGTTTGCTTGCGAGTAGTAGGAACGTATAGGGTTCCTATATTGTTTTCCTTAACTAGTAGAGGGTATAGGTTAAAATACCTATATAGTGTTTCCCGAATTATGCCTGCGAACTAG